>OX030968.1:185000-190000 GCA_943735955.1 Piscicola geometra | reverse complement strand
GCTCAAAATATTTGATCGGTCAGTCTTTTTATAATCGTTTACAGATTATAATCGCGTTTCAATGGGACCCAAGCCGGTGAAGGCTTGTTTTCTCGCGCATTCGACCGGAGCGGCGAGGATCTCGGCCTAGCGTGGAATTTCATTGCCAGTGAAAAAATTTTTGAAATGAAATTTTTAAAAAATCTTTCGTTCAATCATGAGACAAATTTGCGCGCCTGCTGCCTTCCTTGGATGTGGTAGCCGTTTCTCATGCTCCCTCTCCGGAATCGAACCCTGATTCCCCGTTACCCGTTACAACCATGGTAAGCATATCACATACCATCGAAAGTTGATAGGGCACACACTTGAAAGATCTGTCGCCGACGCTAGGTCGTGCGATCAGCCGTAATTTATTCAGAGTCACCAAAATTTACGAGACGAATCTTTGAGACAAGCATATAACTACTGGCAGGATCAACCAGGTAATACACGAGCAAGAAGACTAGCGTCGCTGGCCTAAAGTCGACGAGTCTTCTAGTCGCCTTCGATAGTCGTCGCCGCTCGTAAAAGCGGCTATATCGAAGATAATTTATCAGCTTCGAATCTCTGCTTTACCGAGATCGAGTGATGATGATAGGAGATCACGCGCTTATTGCCGCTAATAGACGTCCCCTTGAACGGTTAGCCTATCTTAAGCGAATAAGCAGCGCATCAGGCCAGTGGGGAATAACAAACGTTCAAGGTGCTTTTTGAGAAACTCGTTTCGAGCTCAAAATATTTGATCGGTCAGTCTTTTTATAATCGTTTACAGATTATAATCGCGTTTCAATGGGACCCAAGCCGGTGAAGGCATGTTTTCTCGCGCATTCGACCGGAGCGGTGAGGATCTCGGCCTAGCGTGGAATTTCATTGCCGGTGAAAAATTTTTAAAATAAAAATTTTAAAAAATCTTTCGTTCAATCATGAGACAAATCTCAAAATAAGTTCATTTGACAAGAGTTGCCATTTGAAACTTTATTATCTTGAGTTTCGAAGCATGCCTATACCTATAGAATATACAAGAGTTAACTAGCGTGAGACATCGAGTTTCAATTTTTGTGAAACGAAAATAAGGCCGTATAAGAGACGATAAGATTGAAACAATTTTATTTTAACTGCTGTCTATATCAACCAACACCTTTCATCGTCTTCATCGTCTTCATCGTCTTCACCGTCTTCATCGTCTTCATCGTCTTCACCGTCTTCATCGTCTTCACCGTCTTCATCGTCTTCACCGTCTTCATCGTCTTCACCGTCTTCATCGTCTTCACCGTCTTCATCGTCTTCACCGTCTTCATCATCTTCATCGTTCGTCTTCACCGTCTTCACAGTCTTCATCGTCTTCACCGTCTTCATCGTCTTTACCGTCTTCATCGTCTTCACCGTCTTCATCGTTTTCACCGTTTCCATCGTCTTCACCGTCTTCATCGTCTTCACCGTCTTCAACGTCTCAATCGTTCGTCTTCACCGTCTTCATCGTCTTCATCGTCTTCACCGTCTTCACCGTCTTCCCCATCTTCATCGTCTTCATCGTTCGTCTTCATCGTTCGTCTTCATCGTCTTCATCGTTCGTCTTCATCGTCTTCATCGTCTTCATCGTCTTCATCGTCTTCATCGTCTTCATCGTCTTCATCGTTCGTCTTCACCGTCTTCATCGTCTTCATCGTCTTCACCGTCTTCACCGTCTTCATCGTCTTCATCGTCTTCACCGTCTTCATCGTCTTCACCGTCTTCATCGTCTTCACCGTCTTCATCGTCTTCACCGTCTTCACCGTCTTCATCGTCTTCATCGTCTTCATCGTCTTCATCGTCTTCATCGTTTTCACCGTCTTCATCGTCTTCATCGTCTTCATCGTCTTCATCGTCTTCATCGTCTTGCAACCATACATCCCCCGGAATCAAAAATCTTTGGTTTCCCGGAGACTGTCCGCGGGGTCATATCTACCCTTTTTCCTTAACTAAGGGGGGTGAATAAAGCAAAAAAAAATTTAATTACGATAAATAGACGATAAAATCGAAACGAGTTGTTAATACACTAAGTGAGCGGTCATCGAGGGAGATAGGAGATGCGACGGCGGATGCCGTTTAAAAACTTGAAAGTCTTAGAAAATTAAGAGTAAATTTACAGATTATAATCGCGTTTCCATGGGACCCAAGCCGATTAAAGCATGTTTTCTCGCGCATTCGACCGGAGCGGCGAGGATCTCAGCCTAGCGTGGAATTTCATTGCTAGTGAAAAAATTTTTAAAATGAAGTTTTTAAAAAATCTTTCGTTCAATCATGAGACAAATTTGCGCGCCTGCTGCCTTCCTTGGATGTGGTAGCCGTTTCTCATGCTCTCTCTCCGGAATCAAACCCTGATTCCCCGTTACCCGTTACAACCATGGTAAGCATATCACATACCATCGAAAGTTGATAGGGCACACACTTGAAAGATCTGTCGCCGACGCTAGGTCGTGCGATCAGCCGTAATTTATTCAGAGTCACCAAAATTTACGAGCCGAATCTTTGAGACAAGCATACAACTACTGGCAGGATCAACCAGGTAATACACGAGCAAGAAGACTAGCGTCGCTGGCCTAAAGTCGACGAGTCTTCTAGTCGCCTTCGATAGTCGTCGCCGCTCGTAAAAGCGGCTATATCGAAGATAATTTATCAGCTTCGAATCTCTGCTTTACCGAGATCGAGTGATGATGATAGGAGATCACGCGCTTGTTGCCGCTAATAGACGTCCCCTTGAACGGTTAGCCTATCTTAAGCGAATAAGCAGCGCATCAGGCCAGTGGGGAATAACAAACGTTCAAGGTGCTTTTTGAGAAACTCGTTTCGAGCTCAAAATATTTGATCGGTCAGTCTTTTTATAATCGTTTACAGATTATAATTGCGTTTCAATGGGACCCAAGCCGGTGAAGGCATGTTTTCTCGCGCATTCGACCGGAGCGGCGAAGATCTCGGCCTAGCGTGGAATTCCATTGCCAGTGAAAAAATTTTTGAAATAAAATTTTAAAAAAATCTTTCGTTCAATCATGAGACAAATTTGCGCGCCTGCTGCCTTCCTTGGATGTGGTAGCCGTTTCTCATGCTCCCTCTCCGGAATCGAACCCTGATTCCCCGTTACCCTTTACAACCATGGTAAGCATATCACATACCATCGAAAGTTGATAGGGCACACACTTGAAAGATCTGTCGCCGACGCTAGGTCGTGCGATCAGCCGTTATTTATTCAGAGTCACCAAAATTTACGAGCCGAATCTTTGAGACAAGCATATAACTACTGGCAGGATCAACCAGGTAATACACGAGCAAGAAGACTAGCGTCGCTGGCCTAAAGTCGACGAGTCTTCTAGTCGCCTTCGATAGTCGTCGCCGCTCGTAAAAGCGGCTATATCGAAGATAATTTATCAGCTTCGAATCTCTGCTTTACCGAGATCGAGTGATGATGATAGGAGATCACGCGCTTGTTGCCGCTAATAGACGTCCCCTTGAACGGTTAGCCTATCTTAAGCGAATAAGCAGCGCATCAGGCCAGTGGGGAATAACAAACGTTCAAGGTGCTTTTTGAGAAACTCGTTTCGAGCTCAAAATATTTGATCGGTCAGTCTTTTTATAATCGTTTACAGATTATAATTGCGTTTCAATGGGACCCAAGCCGGTGAAGGCATGTTTTCTCGCGCATTCGACCGGAGCGGCGAAGATCTCGGCCTAGCGTGGAATTCCATTGCCAGTGAAAAAATTTTTGAAATAAAATTTTAAAAAAATCTTTCGTTCAATCATGAGACAAATTTGCGCGCCTGCTGCCTTCCTTGGATGTGGTAGCCGTTTCTCATGCTCCCTCTCCGGAATCGAACCCTGATTCCCCGTTACCCGTTACAACCATGGTAAGCATATCACATACCATCGAAAGTTGATAGGGCACACACTTGAAAGATCTGTCGCCGACGCTAGGTCGTGCGATCAGCCGTTATTTATTCAGAGTCACCAAAATTTACGAGCCGAATCTTTGAGACAAGCATATAACTACTGGCAGGATCAACCAGGTAATACACGAGCAAGAAGACTAGCGTCGCTGGCCTAAAGTCGACGAGTCTTCTAGTCGCCTTCGATAGTCGTCGCCGCTCGTAAAAGCGGCTATATCGAAGATAATTTATCAGCTTCGAATCTCTGCTTTACCGAGATCGAGTGATGATGATAGGAGATCACGCGCTTATTGCCGCTAATAGACGTCCCCTTGAACGGTTAGCCTATCTTAAGCGAATAAGCAGCGCATCAGGCCAGTGGGGAATAACAAACGTTCAAGGTGCTTTTTGAGAAACTCGTTTCGAGCTCAAAATATTTGATCGGTCAGTCTTTTTATAATCGTTTACAGATTATAATCGCGTTTCAATGGGACCCAAGCCGGTGAAGGCTTGTTTTCTCGCGCATTCGACCGGAGCGGCGAGGATCTCGGCCTAGCGTGGAATTTCATTGCCAGTGAAAAATTTTTTGAAATGAAATTTTAAAAAAATCTTTCGTTAAATGATGAGACAAATTTGCGCGCCTGCTGCCTTCCTTGGATGTGGTAGCCGTTTCTCATGCTCCCTCTCCGGAATCGAACCCTGATTCCCCGTTACCCGTTACAACCATGGTAAGCATATCACATACTATCGAAAGTTGATAGGGCACACACTTGAAAGATCTGTCGCCGACGCTAGGTCGTGCGATCAGCCGTTATTTATTCAGAGTCACCAAAATTTACGAGCCGAATCTTTGAGACAAGCATATAACTACTGGCAGGATCAACCAGGTAATACACGAGCAAGAAGACTAGCGTCGCTGGCCTAAAGTCGACGAGTCTTCTAGTCGCCTTCGATAGTCGTCGCCGCTCGTAAAAGCGGCTATATCGAAGATAATTTATCAGCTTCGAATCTCTGCTTTACCGAGATCGAGTGATGATGATAGGAGATCACGCGCTTATTGCCGCTAATAGACGTCCCCTTGAAAGG
>OX030968.1:2500-182500 GCA_943735955.1 Piscicola geometra | reverse complement strand
AAAAAATCTTTCGTTCAATCATGAGACAAATTTGCGCGCCTGCTGCCTTCCTTGGATGTGGTAGCCGTTTCTCATGCTCCCTCTCCGGAATCGAACCCTGATTCCCCGTTACCCGTTACAACCATGGTAAGCATATCACATACCATCGAAAGTTGATAGGGCACACACTTGAAAGATCTGTCGCCGACGCTAGGTCGTGCGATCAGCCGTTATTTATTCAGAGTCACCAAAATTTACGAGCCGAATCTTTGAGACAAGCATATAACTACTGGCAGGATCAACCAGGTAATACACGAGCAAGAAGACTAGCGTCGCTGGCCTAAAGTCGACGAGTCTTCTAGTCGCCTTCGATAGTCGTCGCCGCTCGTAAAAGCGGCTATATCGAAGATAATTTATCAGCTTCGAATCTCTGCTTTACCGAGATCGAGTGATGATGATAGGAGATCACGCGCTTATTGCCGCTAATAGACGTCCCCTTGAACGGTTAGCCTATCTTAAGCGAATAAGCAGCGCATCAGGCCAGTGGGGAATAACAAACGTTCAAGGTGCTTTTTGAGAAACTCGTTTCGAGCTCAAAATATTTGATCGGTCAGTCTTTTTATAATCGTTTACAGATTATAATCGCGTTTCAATGGGACCCAAGCCGGTGAAGGCATGTTTTCTCGCGCATTCGACCGGAGCGGTGAGGATCTCGGCCTAGCGTGGAATTTCATTGCCGGTGAAAAATTTTTAAAATAAAAATTTTAAAAAATCTTTCGTTCAATCATGAGACAAATCTCAAAATAAGTTCATTTGACAAGAGTTGCCATTTGAAACTTTATTATCTTGAGTTTCGAAGCATGCCTATACCTATAGAATATACAAGAGTTAACTAGCGTGAGACATCGAGTTTCAATTTTTGTGAAACGAAAATAAGGCCGTATAAGAGACGATAAGATTGAAACAATTTTATTTTAACTGCTGTCTATATCAACCAACACCTTTCATCGTCTTCATCGTCTTCATCGTCTTCACCGTCTTCATCGTCTTCATCGTCTTCATCGTCTTCACCGTCTTCACCGTCTTCATCGTCTTCATCGTCTTCACCGTCTTCACCGTCTTCACGGTCTTCATCGTCTTCACCGTCTTCATCGTCTTCATCGTCTTCACCGTCTTCATCGTCTTCATCGTCTTCATCGTCTTCACCGTCTTCACCGTCTTCATCGTCTTCATCGTCTTCACCGTCTTCACCGTCTTCACCGTCTTCATCGTCTTCACCGTCTTCACCGTCTTCATCGTCTTCACCGTCTTCATCGTCTTCACCGTCTTCATCGTCTTCATCGTTCGTCTTCACCGTCTTCATCGTCTTGACCGTCTTCATCGTCTTCACCGTCTTCACCGTCTTCATCGTCTTCACCGTCTTCATCGTTCGTCTTCACCGTCTTCACCGTCTTCATCGTCTTCAACGTCTTCATCGTCTTCACCGTCTTCATCGTCTTCACCGTCTTCACCGTCTTCACCGTCTTCACCGTCTTCATCGTCTTCACCGTCTTCATCGTCTTCACCGTCTTCATCGTCTTCATCGTTCGTCTTCACCGTCTTCATCGTCTTCACCGTCTTCATCGTCTTCACCGTCTTCATCGTCTTCACCGTCTTCATTGTCTTCATCGTTCGTCTTCACCGTCTTCACCGTCTTCATCGTCTTCACCGTCTTCATCGTCTTCACCGTTTTCATCGTCTTCATCGTCTTCACCGTCTTCACCGTCTTCATCGTCTTCATCGTTCGTCTTCACCGTCTTCACCGTCTTCAAGGTCTTCACCGTCTTCATCGTCTTCACCGTCTTCATCGTCTTCACCGTCTTCACCGTCTTCACCGTCTTCATCGTCTTCATCGTTCGTCTTCATCGTCTTCATCGTCTTCACCGTCTTCATCGTCTTCATCGTCTTCACCGTCTTCATCGTCTTCATCGTCTTCACCGTCTTCACCGTCTTCACCGTCTTCACCGTCTTGATCGTCTTCACCGTCTTCATCGTCTTCATCGTCTTCACCGTCTTCATCGTTTTCACCGTCTTCATCGTCTTCATCGTTCGTCTTCACTGTCTTCACCGTCTTCATCGTCTTCACCGTCTTCACCGTCTTCACCGTCTCCATCGTCTTCACCGTCTTCATCGTCTTCACCGTCTTCATCGTCTTCATCGTTCGTCTTCACCGTCTTCATCGTCTTCACCGTCTTCATCGTCTTCATCGTTCGTCTTCACCGTCTTCACCGTCTTCATCGTCTTCACCGTATTCATCGTCTTCACCGTTTTCATCGTCTTCATCGTCTTCACCGTCTTCATCGTCTTCATCGTTCGTCTTCACCGTCTTCATCATCTTCACCGTCTTCATCGTCTTCATCGTCTTCACCGTCTTCACCGTCTTCACCGTCTTCACCGTCTTCATCGTCTTCATCGTTCGTCTTCACCGTCTTCACAGTCTTCATCGTCTTCACCGTCTTCATCGTCTTTACCGTCTTCATCGTCTTCACCGTCTTCATCGTCTTCACCGTCTTCATCGTCTTCACCGTCTTCATCGTCTTCACCGTCTTCAACGTCTTCATCGTTCGTCTTCACCGTCTTCATCGTCTTCATCGTCTTCACCGTCTTCACCGTCTTCACCGTCTTCATCGTCTTCATCGTTCGTCTTCATCGTCTTCATCGTTCGTCTTCATCGTCTTCATCGTTCGTCTTCACCGTCTCCACAGTCTTCATCGTCTTCACCGTCTTCATCGTCTTCACCGTCTTCACCGTCTTCACCGTCTTCATCGTCTTCATCGTCTTCATCGTCTTCACCGTCTTCACCGTCTCCATCGTCTTCATCGTCTTCACCGTCTTCACCGTCTTCACGGTCTTCATCGTCTTCACCGTCTTCATCGTCTTCATCGTCTTCACCGTCTTCATCGTCTTCATCGTCTTCATCGTCTTCACCGTCTTCACCGTCTTCATCGTCTTCATCGTCTTCACCGTCTTCACCGTCTTCACCGTCTTCATCGTCTTCACCGTCTTCACCGTCTTCATCGTCTTCACCGTCTTCATCGTCTTCACCGTCTTCATCGTCTTCACCGTCTTCATCGTCTTCATCGTTCGTCTTCACCGTCTTCATCGTCTTGACCGTCTTCATCGTCTTCACCGTCTTCACCGTCTTCATCGTCTTCACCGTCTTCATCGTTCGTCTTCACCGTCTTCACCGTCTTCATCGTCTTCAACGTCTTCATCGTCTTCACCGTCTTCATCGTCTTCACCGTCTTCACCGTCTTCACCGTCTTCACCGTCTTCATCGTCTTCACCGTCTTCATCGTCTTCACCGTCTTCATCGTCTTCATCGTTCGTCTTCACCGTCTTCATCGTCTTCACCGTCTTCATCGTCTTCACCGTCTTCATCGTCTTCACCGTCTTCATTGTCTTCATCGTTCGTCTTCACCGTCTTCACCGTCTTCATCGTCTTCACCGTCTTCATCGTCTTCACCGTTTTCATCGTCTTCATCGTCTTCACCGTCTTCACCGTCTTCATCGTCTTCATCGTTCGTCTTCACCGTCTTCAAGGTCTTCACCGTCTTCATCGTCTTCACCGTCTTCATCGTCTTCACCGTCTTCACCGTCTTCACCGTCTTCATCGTCTTCATCGTTCGTCTTCATCGTCTTCATCGTCTTCACCGTCTTCATCATCTTCATCGTCTTCACCGTCTTCATCGTCTTCATCGTCTTCACGGTCTTCATCGTCTTCACCGTCTTCATCGTCTTCATCGTCTTCACCGTCTTTATCGTCTTCATCGTCTTCATCGTCTTCACCGTCTTCACCGTCTTCATCGTCTTCATCGTCTTCACCGTCTTCACCGTCTTCACCGTCTTCATCGTCTTCACCGTCTTCACCGTCTTCATCGTCTTCACCGTCTTCATCGTCTTCACCGTCTTCATCGTCTTCACCGTCTTCATCGTCTTCATCGTTCGTCTTCACCGTCTTCATCGTCTTGACCGTCTTCATCGTCTTCACCGTCTTCACCGTCTTCATCGTCTTCACCGTCTTCATCGTTCGTCTTCACCGTCTTCACCGTCTTCATCGTCTTCAACGTCTTCATCGTCTTCACCGTCTTCATCGTCTTCACCGTCTTCACCGTCTTCACCGTCTTCACCGTCTTCATCGTCTTCACCGTCTTCATCGTCTTCACCGTCTTCATCGTCTTCATCGTTCGTCTTCACCGTCTTCATCGTCTTCACCGTCTTCATCGTCTTCACCGTCTTCATCGTCTTCACCGTCTTCATTGTCTTCATCGTTCGTCTTCACCGTCTTCACCGTCTTCATCGTCTTCACCGTCTTCATCGTCTTCACCGTTTTCATCGTCTTCATCGTCTTCACCGTCTTCACCGTCTTCATCGTCTTCATCGTTCGTCTTCACCGTCTTCAAGGTCTTCACCGTCTTCATCGTCTTCACCGTCTTCATCGTCTTCACCGTCTTCACCGTCTTCACCGTCTTCATCGTCTTCATCGTTCGTCTTCATCGTCTTCATCGTCTTCACCGTCTTCATCATCTTCATCGTCTTCACCGTCTTCATCGTCTTCATCGTCTTCACCGTCTTCACCGTCTTCACCGTCTTCACCGTCTTGATCGTCTTCACCGTCTTCATCGTCTTCATCGTCTTCACCGTCTTCATCGTTTTCACCGTCTTCATCGTCTTCATCGTTCGTCTTCACTGTCTTCACCGTCTTCATCGTCTTCACCGTCTTCACCGTTTTCACCGTCTCCATCGTCTTCACCGTCTTCATCGTCTTCACCGTCTTCATCGTCTTCATCGTTCGTCTTCACCGTCTTCATCGTCTTCACCGTCTTCATCGTCTTCATCGTTCGTCTTCACCGTCTTCACCGTCTTCATCGTCTTCACCGTATTCATCGTCTTCACCGTTTTCATCGTCTTCATCGTCTTCACCGTCTTCATCGTCTTCATCGTTCGTCTTCACCGTCTTCATCATCTTCACCGTCTTCATCGTCTTCATCGTCTTCACCGTCTTCACCGTCTTCACCGTCTTCATCGTTCGTCTTCATCGTCTTCATCGTCTTCACCGTCTTCATCGTCTTCACCGTCTTCATCGTCTTCACCGTCTTCATCGTCTTCACCGTCTTCATCGTCTTCACCGTCTTCATCGTCTTCATCGTTCGTCTTCACCGTCTTCACAGTCTTCATCGTCTTCACCGTCTTCATCGTCTTTACCGTCTTCATCGTCTTCACCGTCTTCATCGTCTTCACCGTCTTCATCGTCTTCACCGTCTTCATCGTCTTCACCGTCTTCAACGTCTTCATCGTTCGTCTTCACCGTCTTCATCGTCTTCATCGTCTTCACCGTCTTCACCGTCTTCACCGTCTTCATCGTCTTCATCGTTCGTCTTCATCGTCTTCATCGTTCGTCTTCATCGTCTTCATCGTTCGTCTTCACCGTCTCCACAGTCTTCATCGTCTTCACCGTCTTCATCGTCTTCACCGTCTTCACCGTCTTCACCGTCTTCATCGTCTTCATCGTCTCCATCGTCTTCACCGTCTTCATCGTCTTCACCGTCTTCATCGTCTTCATCGTTCGTCTTCACCGTCTTCATCGTCTTCACCGTCTTCATCGTCTTCATCGTTCGTCTTCACCGTCTTCACCGTCTTCATCGTCTTCACCGTCTTCATCGTCTTCACCGTTTTCATCGTCTTCATCGTCTTCACCGTCTTCATCGTCTTCATCGTTCGTCTTCACCGTCTTCATCATCTTCACCGTCTTCATCGTCTTCATCGTCTTCATCGTTCGTCTTCATCGTCTTCATCGTCTTCACCGTCTTCATCGTCTTCACCGTCTTCATCGTCTTCACCGTCTTCATCGTCTTCACCGTCTTCATCGTCTTCATCGTTCGTCTTCACCGTCTTCACAGTCTTCATCGTCTTCACCGTCTTCATCGTCTTTACCGTCTTCATCGTTTTCACCGTCTTCATCGTCTTCACCGTCTTCATCGTCTTCACTGTCTTCATCGTCTTCACCGTCTTCAACGTCTTCATCGTTCGTCTTCACCGTCTTCATCGTCTTCATCGTCTTCACCGTCTTCACCGTCTTCACCGTCTTCATCGTCTTCATCGTTCGTCTTCATCGTCTTCATCGTTCGTCTTCATCGTCTTCATCGTTCGTCTTCACCGTCTCCACAGTCTTCATCGTCTTCACCGTCTTCATCGTCTTCACCGTCTTCATCGTCTTCACCGTCTTCATCGTCTTCACCGTCTTCATCGTCTTCACCGTCTTCACCGTCTTCACCGTCTTCACCGTCTTCACCGTCTTCATCGTCTTCACCGTCTTCATCGTCTTCACCGTCTTCATCGTCTTCATCGTTCGTCTTCACCGTCTTCACCGTCTTCACCGTCTTCATCGTCTTCACCGTCTTCATCGTCTTCACCGTTTTCATCGTCTTCATCGTCTTCACCGTCTTCATCGTCTTCATCGTTCGTCTTCACCGTCTTCACCGTCTTCATCGTCTTCACCGTCTTCATCGTCTTCACCGTCTTCATCGTCTTCACCGTCTTCACCGTCTTCACCGTCTTCATCGTCTTCATCGTTCGTCTTCATCGTCTTCATCGTCTTCACCGTCTTCATCGTCATCATCGTCTTCACCGTCTTCACCGTCTTCACCGTCTTCACCGTCTTCATCGTCTTCACCGTCTTCATCGTCTTCATCGTCTTCACCGTCTTCATCGTCTTCATCGTCTTTACCGTCTTCATCGTCTTCACCGTCTTCATCGTCTTCATCGTTCGTCTTCACCGTCTTCATCGTCTTCATCGTCTTTACCGTCTTCATCGTCTTCACCGTCTTCATCGTCTTCATCGTCTTCACCGTCTTCATCGTCTTCACCGTCTTCATCGTCTTCATCGTTCGTCTTCACCGTCTTTACAGTCCTCATCGTCTTCACCGTCTTCATCGTCTTTACCGTCTTCATCGTTTTCACCGTCTTCATCGTCTTCACCGTCTTCATCGTCTTCACCGTCTTCATCGTCTTCACCGTCTTCAACGTCTTCATCGTTCGTCTTCACCGTCTTCATCGTCTTCATCGTCTTCACCGTCTTCACCGTCTTCACCGTCTTCATCGTCTTCATCGTTCGTCTTCATCGTCTTCATCGTTCGTCTTCATCGTCTTCATCGTTCGTCTTCACCGTCTCCACAGTCTTCATCGTCTTCACCGTCTTCATCGTCTTCACCGTCTTCATCGTCTTCACCGTCTTCATCGTCTTCACCGTCTTCATCGTCTTCACCGTCTTCACCGTCTTCACCGTCTTCACCGTATTCATCGTCTTCACCGTCTTCATCGTCTTCACCGTCTTCATCGTCTTCATCGTTCGTCTTCACCGTCTTCACCGTCTTCACCGTCTTCACCGTCTTCATCGTCTTCACCGTCTTCATCGTCTTCACCGTTTTCATCGTCTTCATCGTCTTCACCGTCTTCATCGTCTTCATCGTTCGTCTTCACCGTCTTCACCGTCTTCATCGTCTTCACCGTCTTCATCGTCTTCACCGTCTTCATCGTCTTCACCGTCTTCACCGTCTTCACCGTCTTCATCGTCTTCATCGTTCGTCTTCATCGTCTTCATCGTCTTCACCGTCTTCATCGTCATCATCGTCTTCACCGTCTTCACCGTCTTCACCGTCTTCACCGTCTTCATCGTCTTCACCGTCTTCATCGTCTTCATCGTCTTCACCGTCTTCATCGTCTTCATCGTCTTTACCGTCTTCATCGTCTTCACCGTCTTCATCGTCTTCATCGTTCGTCTTCACCGTCTTCACCGTCTTCACCGTCTTCATCGTCTTCACCGTCTCCATCGTCTTCACCGTCTTCATCGTTTTCACCGTCTTCACCGTCTTCACCGTCTTCACCGTCTTCACCGTCTCCATCGTCTTCACCGTCTTCATCGTCTTCACCGTCTTCATCGTCTTCATCGTTCGTCTTCACCGTCTTCACCGTCTTAATCGTCTTCACCGTCTTCATCGTCTTCACCGTTTTCATCGTCTTCATCGTTTTCACCGTCTTCATGGTATTCATCGTTCGTCTTCACCGTCTTCATCGTCTTCACCGTCTTCATCGTCTTCATCGTCTTCACCGTCTTCACCATCTTCACCGTCTTCACCGTCTTCACCGTCTTCACCGTCTTCATCGTTCGTCTTCATCGTCTTCATCGTCTTCACCGTCTTCATCGTCTTCACCGTCTTCATCATCTTCACCGTCTTCATCGTCTTCACCGTCTTCATCGTCTTCATCGTTCGTCTTCACCGTCTTCACAGTCTTCATTGTCTTCACCGTCTTCATTGTCTTCACCGTCTTCATCGTCTTTACCGTCTTCATCGTCTTCACCGTCTTCATCGTCTTCACCGTCTTCATCGTCTTCATCGTTCGTCTTCACTGTCTTCACCGTCTTCATCGTCTTCACCGTCTTCACCGTCTTCACCGTCTCCATCGTCTTCACCGTCTTCATCGTCTTCACCGTCTTCATCGTCTTCATCGTTCGTCTTCACCGTCTTCATCGTCTTCACCGTCTTCATCGTCTTCATCGTTCGTCTTCACCGTCTTCACCGTCTTCACCGTCTTCATCGTCTTCACCGTCTTCATCGTCTTCACCGTTTTCATCGTCTTCATCGTCTTCACCGTCTTCATCGTCTTCATCGTTCGTCTTCACCGTCTTCACCGTCTTCATCGTCTTCACCGTCTTCATCGTCTTCACCGTCTTCATCGTCTTCACCGTCTTCACCGTCTTCACCGTCTTCATCGTCTTCATCGTTCGTCTTCATCGTCTTCATCGTCTTCACCGTCTTCATCGTCATCATCGTCTTCACCGTCTTCACCGTCTTCACCGTCTTCACCGTCTTCATCGTCTTCACCGTCTTCATCGTCTTCATCGTCTTCACCGTCTTCATCGTCTTCATCGTCTTTACCGTCTTCATCGTCTTCACCGTCTTCATCGTCTTCATCGTTCGTCTTCACCGTCTTCACCGTCTTCATCGTCTTCACCGTCTTCATCGTCTTCACCGTCTTCATCGTTTTCACCGTCTTCACCGTCTTCACCGTCTTCACCGTCTTCACCGTCTCCATCGTCTTCACCGTCTTCATCGTCTTCTCCGTCTTCATCGTCTTCACCGTCTTCATCGTCTTCATCGTTCGTCTTCACCGTCTTCACCGTCTTAATCGTCTTCACCGTCTTCATCGTCTTCCCCGTTTTCATCGTCTTCATCGTCTTCACCGTCTTCATGGTATTCATCGTTCGTCTTCACCGTCTTCATCGTCTTCATCGTCTTCATCGTCTTCATCGTCTTCACCGTCTTCACCATCTTCACCGTCTTCACCGTCTTCACCGTCTTCACCGTCTTCATCGTTCGTCTTCATCGTCTTCATCGTCTTCACCGTCTTCATCGTCTTCACCGTCTTCATCATCTTCACCGTCTTCATCGTCTTCACCGTCTTCATCGTCTTCATCGTTCGTCTTCACCGTCTTCACAGTCTTCATTGTCTTCACCGTCTTCATTGTCTTCACCGTCTTCATCGTCTTTACCGTCTTCATCGTCTTCACCGTCTTCATCGTCTTCACCGTCTTCATCGTCTTCATCGTTCGTCTTCATTGTCTTCACCGTCTTCATCGTCTTCACCGTCTTCACCGTCTTCACCGTCTCCATCGTCTTCACCGTCTTCATCGTCTTCACCGTCTTCATCGTCTTCATCGTTCGTCTTCACCGTCTTCATCGTCTTCACCGTCTTCATCGTCTTCATCGTTCGTCTTCATCGTCTTCACCGTCTTCATCGTCTTCACCGTCTTCATCGTCTTCACTGTTTTCATCATCTTCATCGTCTTCACCGTCTTCATCGTCTTCATCGTTCGTCTTCACCGTCTTCATCATCTTCACCGTCTTCATCGTCTTCATCGACTTCACCGTCTTCACCGTCTTCACCGTCTTCATCGTTCGTCTTCATCGTCTTCATCGTCTTCACCGTCTTCATCGTCTTCACCGTCTTCATCGTCTTCACCGTCTTCATCGTCTTCACCGTCTTCATCGTCTTCATCGTTCGTCTTCACCGTCTTCACAGTCTTCATCGTCTTCACCGTCTTAATCGTCTTTACCGTCTTCATCGTCTTCACCGTCTTCATCGTCTTCACCGTCTTCATCGTCTTCACCGTCTTCATCGTCTTCACCGTCTTCAACGTCTTCATCGTTCGTCTTCACCGTCTTCATCGTCTTCATCGTCTTCACCGTCTTCACCGTCTTCACCGTCTTCATCGTCTTCATCGTTCGTCTTCATCGTCTTCATCGTTCGTCTTCATCGTCTTCATCGTTCGTCTTCACCGTCTCCACAGTCTTCATCGTCTTCACCGTCTTCATCGTCTTCACCGTCTTCATCGTCTTCACCGTCTTCATCGTCTTCACCGTCTTCATCGTCTTCACCGTCTTCACCGTCTTCACCGTCTTCACCGTCTTCATCGTCTTCACCGTCTTCATCGTCTTCACCGTCTTCATCGTCTTCATCGTTCGTCTTCACCGTCTTCACCGTCTTCACCGTCTTCATCGTCTTCACCGTCTTCATCGTCTTCACCGTCTTCATCGTCTTCATCGTTCGTCTTCACCGTCTTCACCGTCTTCACCGTCTTCATCGTCTTCACCGTCTTCATCGTCTTCATCGTTCGTCTTCACCGTCTTCACAGTCTTCATCGTCTTCACCGTCTTCATCGTCTTTACCGTCTTCATCGTCTTCACCGTCTTCATCGTCTTCACCGTCTTCATCGTCTTCACCGTCTTCATCGTCTTCACCGTCTTCAACGTCTTCATCGTTCGTCTTCACCGTCTTCATCGTCTTCATCGTCTTCACCGTCTTCACCGTCTTCACCGTCTTCATCGTCTTCATCGTTCGTCTTCATCGTCTTCATCGTTCGTCTTCATCGTCTTCATCGTTCGTCTTCACCGTCTCCACAGTCTTCATCGTCTTCACCGTCTTCATCGTCTTCACCGTCTTCATCGTCTTCACCGTCTTCATCGTCTTCACCGTCTTCATCGTCTTCACCGTCTTCACCGTCTTCACCGTCTTCACCGTCTTCATCGTCTTCACCGTCTTCATCGTCTTCACCGTCTTCATCGTCTTCATCGTTCGTCTTCACCGTCTTCACCGTCTTCACCGTCTTCACTGTTTTCATCATCTTCATCGTCTTCACCGTCTTCATCGTCTTCATCGTTCGTCTTCACCGTCTTCATCATCTTCACCGTCTTCATCGTCTTCATCGACTTCACCGTCTTCACCGTCTTCACCGTCTTCATCGTTCGTCTTCATCGTCTTCATCGTCTTCACCGTCTTCATCGTCTTCACCGTCTTCATCGTCTTCACCGTCTTCATCGTCTTCACCGTCTTCATCGTCTTCATCGTTCGTCTTCACCGTCTTCACAGTCTTCATCGTCTTCACCGTCTTAATCGTCTTTACCGTCTTCATCGTCTTCACCGTCTTCATCGTCTTCACCGTCTTCATCGTCTTCACCGTCTTCATCGTCTTCACCGTCTTCAACGTCTTCATCGTTCGTCTTCACCGTCTTCATCGTCTTCATCGTCTTCACCGTCTTCACCGTCTTCACCGTCTTCATCGTCTTCATCGTTCGTCTTCATCGTCTTCATCGTTCGTCTTCATCGTCTTCATCGTTCGTCTTCACCGTCTCCACAGTCTTCATCGTCTTCACCGTCTTCATCGTCTTCACCGTCTTCATCGTCTTCACCGTCTTCATCGTCTTCACCGTCTTCATCGTCTTCACCGTCTTCACCGTCTTCACCGTCTTCACCGTCTTCATCGTCTTCACCGTCTTCATCGTCTTCATCGTTCGTCTTCACCGTCTTCACCGTCTTCACCGTCTTCATCGTCTTCACCGTCTTCATCGTCTTCACCGTCTTCATCGTCTTCATCGTTCGTCTTCACCGTCTTCACCGTCTTCACCGTCTTCATCGTCTTCACCGTCTTCATCGTCTTCACCGTCTTCATCGTCTTCACCGTCTTCATCGTCTTCACCGTCTTCAACGTCTTCATCGTTCGTCTTCACCGTCTTCATCGTCTTCATCGTCTTCACCGTCTTCACCGTCTTCACCGTCTTCATCGTCTTCATCGTTCGTCTTCATCGTCTTCATCGTTCGTCTTCATCGTCTTCATCGTTCGTCTTCACCGTCTCCACAGTCTTCATCGTCTTCACCGTCTTCATCGTCTTCACCGTCTTCATCGTCTTCACCGTCTTCATCGTCTTCACCGTCTTCATCGTCTTCACCGTCTTCACCGTCTTCACCGTCTTCACCGTCTTCATCGTCTTCACCGTCTTCACCGTCTTCACCGTCTCCATCGTCTTCACCGTCTTCATCGTCTTCACCGTCTTCATCGTCTTCATCGTTCGTCTTCACCGTCTTCATCGTCTTCACCGTCTTCATCGTCTTCATCGTTCGTCTTCATCGTCTTCACCGTCTTCATCGTCTTCACCGTCTTCATCGTCTTCACTGTTTTCATCGTCTTCATCGTCTTCACCGTCTTCATCGTCTTCATCGTTCGTCTTCACCGTCTTCATCATCTTCACCGTCTTCATCGTCTTCATCGACTTCACCGTCTTCACCGTCTTCATCGTTCGTCTTCATCGTCTTCATCGTCTTCACCGTCTTCATCGTCTTCACCGTCTTCATCGTCTTCACCGTCTTCATCGTCTTCACCGTCTTCATCGTCTTCATCGTTCGTCTTCACCGTCTTCACAGTCTTCATCGTCTTCACCGTCTTCATCGTCTTTACCGTCTTCATCGTCTTCACCGTCTTCATCGTCTTCACCGTCTTCATCGTCTTCACCGTCTTCATCGTCTTCACCGTCTTCAACGTCTTCATCGTTCGTCTTCACCGTCTTCATCGTCTTCATCGTCTTCACCGTCTTCACCGTCTTCACCGTCTTCATCGTCTTCATCGTTCGTCTTCATCGTCTTCATCGTTCGTCTTCATCGTCTTCATCGTTCGTCTTCACCGTCTCCACAGTCTTCATCGTCTTCACCGTCTTCATCGTCTTCACCGTCTTCATCGTCTTCACCGTCTTCATCGTCTTCACCGTCTTCATCGTCTTCACCGTCTTCACCGTCTTCACCGTCTTCACCGTCTTCATCGTCTTCACCGTCTTCATCGTCTTCACCGTCTTCATCGTCTTCATCGTTCGTCTTCACCGTCTTCACCGTCTTCACCGTCTTCATCGTCTTCACCGTCTTCATCGTCTTCACCGTCTTCATCGTCTTCATCGTTCGTCTTCACCGTCTTCACCGTCTTCACCGTCTTCACCGTCTTCATCGTCTTCACCGTCTTCATCGTCTTCATCGTTCGTCTTCACCGTCTTCACAGTCTTCATCGTCTTCACCGTCTTCATCGTCTTTACCGTCTTCATCGTCTTCACCGTCTTCATCGTCTTCACCGTCTTCATCGTCTTCACCGTCTTCATCGTCTTCACCGTCTTCAACGTCTTCATCGTTCGTCTTCACCGTCTTCATCGTCTTCATCGTTCGTCTTCACCGTCTTCATCGTCTTCATCGTTCGTCTTCATCGTCTTCATCGTTCGTCTTCATCGTCTTCATCGTTCGTCTTCATCGTCTTCATCGTTCGTCTTCACCGTCTCCACAGTCTTCATCGTCTTCACCGTCTTCATCGTCTTCACCGTCTTCATCGTCTTCACCGTCTTCATCGTCTTCACCGTCTTCATCGTCTTCACCGTCTTCACCGTCTTCACCGTCTTCACCGTCTTCACCGTCTTCATCGTCTTCACCGTCTTCATCGTCTTCACCGTCTTCATCGTCTTCATCGTTCGTCTTCACCGTCTTCACCGTCTTCACCGTCTTCATCGTCTTCACCGTCTTCATCGTCTTCACCGTCTTCATCGTCTTCATCGTTCGTCTTCACCGTCTTCACCGTCTTCACCGTCTTCATCGTTCGTCTTCATCGTCTTCATCGTCTTCACCGTCTTCATCGTCTTCACCGTCTTCATCATCTTCACCGTCTTCATCGTCTTCACCGTCTTCATCGTCTTCATCGTTCGTCTTCACCGTCTTCACAGTCTTCATTGTCTTCACCGTCTTCATTGTCTTCACCGTCTTCATCGTCTTTACCGTCTTCATCGTCTTCACCGTCTTCATCGTCTTCACCGTCTTCATCGTCTTCATCGTTCGTCTTCACTGTCTTCACCGTCTTCATCGTCTTCACCGTCTTCACCGTCTTCACCGTCTCCATCGTCTTCACCGTCTTCATCGTCTTCACCGTCTTCATCGTCTTCATCGTTCGTCTTCACCGTCTTCATCGTCTTCACCGTCTTCATCGTCTTCATCGTTCGTCTTCATCGTCTTCACCGTCTTCATCGTCTTCACCGTCTTCATCGTCTTCACTGTTTTCATCGTCTTCATCGTCTTCACCGTCTTCATCGTCTTCATCGTTCGTCTTCACCGTCTTCATCATCTTCACCGTCTTCATCGTCTTCATCGACTTCACCGTCTTCACCGTCTTCATCGTTCGTCTTCATCGTCTTCATCGTCTTCACCGTCTTCATCGTCTTCACCGTCTTCATCGTCTTCACCGTCTTCATCGTCTTCACCGTCTTCATCGTCTTCATCGTTCGTCTTCACCGTCTTCACAGTCTTCATCGTCTTCACCGTCTTCATCGTCTTTACCGTCTTCATCGTCTTCACCGTCTTCATCGTCTTCACCGTCTTCATCGTCTTCACCGTCTTCATCGTCTTCACCGTCTTCAACGTCTTCATCGTTCGTCTTCACCGTCTTCATCGTCTTCATCGTCTTCACCGTCTTCACCGTCTTCACCGTCTTCATCGTCTTCATCGTTCGTCTTCATCGTCTTCATCGTTCGTCTTCATCGTCTTCATCGTTCGTCTTCACCGTCTCCACAGTCTTCATCGTCTTCACCGTCTTCATCGTCTTCACCGTCTTCATCGTCTTCACCGTCTTCATCGTCTTCACCGTCTTCATCGTCTTCACCGTCTTCACCGTCTTCACCGTCTTCACCGTCTTCATCGTCTTCACCGTCTTCATCGTCTTCACCGTCTTCATCGTCTTCATCGTTCGTCTTCACCGTCTTCACCGTCTTCACCGTCTTCATCGTCTTCACCGTCTTCATCGTCTTCACCGTCTTCATCGTCTTCATCGTTCGTCTTCACCGTCTTCACCGTCTTCACCGTCTTCACCGTCTTCATCGTCTTCACCGTCTTCATCGTCTTCATCGTTCGTCTTCACCGTCTTCACAGTCTTCATCGTCTTCACCGTCTTCATCGTCTTTACCGTCTTCATCGTCTTCACCGTCTTCATCGTCTTCACCGTCTTCATCGTCTTCACCGTCTTCATCGTCTTCACCGTCTTCAACGTCTTCATCGTTCGTCTTCACCGTCTTCATCGTCTTCATCGTTCGTCTTCACCGTCTTCATCGTCTTCATCGTCTTCACCGTCTTCACCGTCTTCACCGTCTTCATCGTCTTCATCGTTCGTCTTCATCGTCTTCATCGTTCGTCTTCATCGTCTTCATCGTTCGTCTTCACCGTCTCCACAGTCTTCATCGTCTTCACCGTCTTCATCGTCTTCACCGTCTTCATCGTCTTCACCGTCTTCATCGTCTTCACCGTCTTCATCGTCTTCACCGTCTTCACCGTCTTCACCGTCTTCACCGTCTTCATCGTCTTCACCGTCTTCATCGTCTTCATCGTTCGTCTTCACCGTCTTCACCGTCTTCACCGTCTTCATCGTCTTCACCGTCTTCATCGTCTTCACCGTCTTCATCGTCTTCATCGTTCGTCTTCACCGTCTTCACCGTCTTCACCGTCTTCATCGTCTTCACCGTCTTCATCGTCTTCATCGTTCGTCTTCACCGTCTTCACAGTCTTCATCGTCTTCACCGTCTTCATCGTCTTTACCGTCTTCATCGTCTTCACCGTCTTCATCGTCTTCACCGTCTTCATCGTCTTCACCGTCTTCATCGTCTTCACCGTCTTCAACGTCTTCATCGTTCGTCTTCACCGTCTTCATCGTCTTCATCGTCTTCACCGTCTTCACCGTCTTCACCGTCTTCATCGTCTTCATCGTTCGTCTTCATCGTCTTCATCGTTCGTCTTCATCGTCTTCATCGTTCGTCTTCACCGTCTCCACAGTCTTCATCGTCTTCACCGTCTTCATCGTCTTCACCGTCTTCATCGTCTTCACCGTCTTCATCGTCTTCACCGTCTTCATCGTCTTCACCGTCTTCACCGTCTTCACCGTCTTCACCGTCTTCACCGTCTTCATCGTCTTCACCGTCTTCATCGTCTTCACCGTCTTCATCGTCTTCATCGTTCGTCTTCACCGTCTTCACCGTCTTCACCGTCTTCATCGTCTTCACCGTCTTCATCGTCTTCACCGTCTTCATCGTCTTCATCGTTCGTCTTCACCGTCTTCACCGTCTTCACCGTCTTCATCGTTCGTCTTCATCGTCTTCATCGTCTTCACCGTCTTCATCGTCTTCACCGTCTTCATCATCTTCACCGTCTTCATCGTCTTCACCGTCTTCATCGTCTTCATCGTTCGTCTTCACCGTCTTCACAGTCTTCATTGTCTTCACCGTCTTCATTGTCTTCACCGTCTTCATCGTCTTTACCGTCTTCATCGTCTTCACCGTCTTCATCGTCTTCACCGTCTTCATCGTCTTCATCGTTCGTCTTCACTGTCTTCACCGTCTTCATCGTCTTCACCGTCTTCACCGTCTTCACCGTCTCCATCGTCTTCACCGTCTTCATCGTCTTCACCGTCTTCATCGTCTTCATCGTTCGTCTTCACCGTCTTCATCGTCTTCACCGTCTTCATCGTCTTCATCGTTCGTCTTCATCGTCTTCACCGTCTTCATCGTCTTCACCGTCTTCATCGTCTTCACTGTTTTCATCGTCTTCATCGTCTTCACCGTCTTCATCGTCTTCATCGTTCGTCTTCACCGTCTTCATCATCTTCACCGTCTTCATCGTCTTCATCGACTTCACCGTCTTCACCGTCTTCATCGTTCGTCTTCATCGTCTTCATCGTCTTCACCGTCTTCATCGTCTTCACCGTCTTCATCGTCTTCACCGTCTTCATCGTCTTCACCGTCTTCATCGTCTTCATCGTTCGTCTTCACCGTCTTCACAGTCTTCATCGTCTTCACCGTCTTCATCGTCTTTACCGTCTTCATCGTCTTCACCGTCTTCATCGTCTTCACCGTCTTCATCGTCTTCACCGTCTTCATCGTCTTCACCGTCTTCAACGTCTTCATCGTTCGTCTTCACCGTCTTCATCGTCTTCATCGTCTTCACCGTCTTCACCGTCTTCACCGTCTTCATCGTCTTCATCGTTCGTCTTCATCGTCTTCATCGTTCGTCTTCATCGTCTTCATCGTTCGTCTTCACCGTCTCCACAGTCTTCATCGTCTTCACCGTCTTCATCGTCTTCACCGTCTTCATCGTCTTCACCGTCTTCATCGTCTTCACCGTCTTCATCGTCTTCACCGTCTTCACCGTCTTCACCGTCTTCACCGTCTTCATCGTCTTCACCGTCTTCATCGTCTTCACCGTCTTCATCGTCTTCATCGTTCGTCTTCACCGTCTTCACCGTCTTCACCGTCTTCATCGTCTTCACCGTCTTCATCGTCTTCACCGTCTTCATCGTCTTCATCGTTCGTCTTCACCGTCTTCACCGTCTTCACCGTCTTCACCGTCTTCATCGTCTTCACCGTCTTCATCGTCTTCATCGTTCGTCTTCACCGTCTTCACAGTCTTCATCGTCTTCACCGTCTTCATCGTCTTTACCGTCTTCATCGTCTTCACCGTCTTCATCGTCTTCACCGTCTTCATCGTCTTCACCGTCTTCATCGTCTTCACCGTCTTCAACGTCTTCATCGTTCGTCTTCACCGTCTTCATCGTCTTCATCGTCTTCACCGTCTTCACCGTCTTCACCGTCTTCACCGTCTTCATCGTCTTCATCGTTCGTCTTCATCGTCTTCATCGTTCGTCTTCATCGTCTTCATCGTTCGTCTTCACCGTCTCCACAGTCTTCATCGTCTTCACCGTCTTCATCGTCTTCACCGTCTTCATTGTCTTCACCGTCTTCATCGTCTTCACCGTCTTCATCGTCTTCACCGTCTTCACCGTCTTCACCGTCTTCACCGTCTTCATCGTCTTCACCGTCTTCATCGTCTTCACCGTCTTCATCGTCTTCATCGTTCGTCTTCACCGTCTTCACCGTCTTCACCGTCTTCATCGTCTTCACCGTCTTCATCGTCTTCACCGTCTTCATCGTCTTCATCGTTCGTCTTCACCGTCTTCACCGTCTTCATCGTCTTCACCGTCTTCATCGTCTTCACCGTTTTCATCGTCTTCATCGTCTTCACCGTCTTCATCGTCTTCATCGTTCGTCTTCACCGTCTTCACCGTCTTCATCGTCTTCACCGTCTTCATCGTCTTAACGGTCTTCATCGTCTTCACCGTCTTCACCGTCTTCACCGTCTTCATCGTCTTCATCGTTCGTCTTCATCGTCTTCATCGTCTTCACCGTCTTCATCGTCTTCATCGTCTTCACCGTTTTCACCGTCTTCACCGTCTTCACCGTCTTCATCGTCTTCACCGTCTTCATCGTCTTCATCGTCTTCACCGTCTTCATCGTCTTCATCGTCTTCACCGTCTTCATCGTCTTCACCGTCTTCATCGTCTTCACCGTCTTCATCGTCTTCACCGTCTTCATCGTTTTCACCGTCTTCACCGTCTTCACCGTCTTCACCGTCTTCACCGTCTCCATCGTCTTCATCGTCTTCATCGTCTTCACCGTCTTCATCGTTCGTCTTCACCGTCTTCACCGTCTTAATCGTCTTCACCATCTTCACCGTCTTCACCGTCTTCACCGTCTTCACCGTCTTCATCGTTCGTCTTCATCGTCTTCATCGTCTTCACCGTCTTCATCGTCTTCACCGTCTTCATCGTCTTCACCGTCTTCATCGTCTTCACCGTCTTCATCGTCTTCACCGTCTTCATCGTCTTCACCGTCTTCATCGTCTTCACCGTCTTCATCGTCTTCATCGTTCGTCTTCACCGTCTTCACAGTCTTCATTGTCTTCACCGTCTTCATTGTCTTCACCGTCTTCACCGTCTTTACCGTCTTCATCGTCTTCACCGTCTTCATCGTCTTCACCGTCTTCATCGTCTTCACCGTCTTCATCGTCTTCACCGTCTTCAACGTCTTCATCGTTCGTCTTCACCGTCTTCATCGTCTTCATCGTCTTCACCGTCTTCACCGTCTTCACCGTCTTCATCGTCTTCATCGTTCGTCTTCATCGTCTTCATCGTTCGTCTTCATCGTCTTCATCGTCTTCATCGTCTTCACCGTCTTCATCGTCTTCATCGTCTTCATCGTCTTCATCGTTTTCACCGTCTTCATCGTCTTCATCGTCTTCATCGTCTTCATCGTCTTCATCGTCTTGCAACCATACTTCCCCCGGAATCAAAAATCTTTGGTTTTCCGGAGACAGCCCGCGGGGTCATATCTACCCTTTTTCCTTAACTAAGGGGGGTGAATAAAGCAAAAAAAAATTTAATTACGATAAATAGACGATGAGATCGAAACGAGTTGTTAATACACTAAGTGAGCGGTCATCGAGGGAGATAGGAGATGCGACGGCGGATGCCGTTGAAAAACTTGAAAGTCTTAGAAAATTAAGAGTAAATTTACAGATTATAATCGCGTTTCAATGGGACCCAAGCCGATTAAAGCATGTTTTCTCGCGCATTCGACCGGAGCGGCGAGGATCTCGGCCTAGCGTGGAATTTCATTGCCAGTGAAAAATGTTTAAAAATGAAGTTTTTAAAAAATCTTTCGTTCAATCATGAGACAAATTTGCGCGCCTGCTGCCTTCCTTGGATGTGGTAGCCGTTTCTCATGCTCCCTCTCCGGAATCAAACCCTGATTCCCCGTTACCCGTTACAACCATGGTAAGCATATCACATACCATCGAAAGTTGATAGGGCACACACTTGAAAGATCTGTCGCCGACGCTAGGTCGTGCGATCAGCCGTTATTAATTCAGAGTCACCAAAATTCACGAGCCGAATCTTTGAGACAAGCATATAACTACTGGCAGGATCAACCAGGTAATACACGAGCAAGAAGACTAGCGTCGCTGGCCTAAAGTCGACGAGTCTTCTAGTCGCCTTCGATAGTCGTCGCCGCTCGTAAAAGCGGCTATATCGTAGATAATTTATCAGCTTCGAATCTCTGCTTTACCGAGATCGAGTGATGATGATAGGAGATCACGCGCTTATTGCCGATAATAGACGTCCCCTTGAACGGTTAGCCTATCTTAAGCGAATAAGCAGCGCATCAGGCCAGTGGGGAATAACAAACGTTCAACTTGCTTTTTGAGAAACTCGTTTCGAGCTCAAAATATTTGATCGGTCAGTCTTTTTATAATCGTTTACAGATTATAATCGCGTTTCAATGGGACCCAAGCCGGTGAAGGCATGTTTTCTCGCGCATTCGACCGGAGCGGCGAGGATCTCGGCCTAGCGTGGAATTTCATTGCCGGTGAAAAATTTTTAAAATAAAAATGTTAAAAATTCTTTCGTTCAATCATGAGACAAACTCAAAATAAGTTCATTTGACAAGAGTTGCCATTTGAAACTTTATTATCTTGAGTTTCGAAGCATGCCTATACCTATAGAATATACAAGAGTTAACTAGCGTGAGACATCGAGTTTCAATTTTTGTGAAACGAAAATAAGGCCTTATAAGAGACGATAAGATTGAAACAATTTTATTTTAACTGCTGTCTATATCAACCAACACCTTTCATCGTCTTCATCGTCTTCATCGTCTTCACCGTCTTCATCGTCTTCATCGTCTTCATCGTCTTCACCGTCTTCACCGTCTTCATCGTCTTCATCGTCTTCACCGTCTTCACCGTCTTCACCGTCTTCACCGTCTTCATCGCCTTCACCGTCTTCATCGTCTTCATCGTCTTCACCGTCTTTATCGTCTTCACCGTCTTCACCGTCTTCACCGTCTTCATCGTCTTCATCGTTTTCACCGTCTTCACCGTCTTCATCGTCTTCACCGTCTTCATCGTCTTCATCGTCTTCACCGTCTTCACCGTCTTCATCGTCTTCACCGTCTTCATCGTCTTCATCGTTCGTCTTCATCGTCTTCATCATCTTCACCGTCTTCACCGTCTTCACCGTCTTCACCGTCTTCACCGTCTTCACCGTTTTCATCGTCTTCATCGTCTTCATCGTTTTCACCGTCTTCACCGTCTTCACCGTCTTCACCGTCTTCATCGTCTTCATCGTCTTCATTGTCTTCACCGTCTTCACCGTCTTCACCGTCTTCATCGTCTTCATCGTCTTCACCGTCTTCATCGTCTTCACCGTCTTCATCGTCTTCACCGTCTTCACCGTCTTCACCGTCTTCACCGTCTTCATCGTCTTCACCGTCTTCACCGTCTTCATCGTCTTCATCGTCTTCAACGTCTTCACCGTCTTCATCCTCTTCACGGTCTTCATCGTCTTCACCGTCTTCACCGTCTTCACCGTCTTCATCGTCTTCATCGTCTTCACCGTCTTCACCGTCTTCATCGTCTTCATCGTTTTCATCGTCTTCACCGTCTTCACCGTCTTCATCGTCTTCACCGTCTTCATCGTCTTCACCGTCTTCATCGTCTTCACCGTCTTCATCGTCTTCACCGTCTTCATCGTCTTCACCGTTCGTCTTTATCGTCTTCATCGTCTTCACCGTCTTCAACGTCTTCACCGTCTTCACCGTCTTCACCGTCTTCTTCGTCTTCATCGTCTTCATCGTCTTCATTTTCTTCACCGTCTTCACCGTCTTCACTGTCTTCATCGTCTTCATCGTCTTCATTGTTTTCATCGTCTTCACCGTCTTCATCGTCTTCATCGTCTTCATCGTCTTCACCGTCTTCACCGTCTTCACCGTCTTCACCGTCTTCATCGTCTTCACCGTCTTCACCGTCTTCAACGTCTTCACCGTCTTCATCGTCTTCACCGTCTTCATCGTCTTCACCGTCTTCACCGTCTTCATCGTCTTCACCGTCTTCACCGTATTCACCGTCTTTATCGTCTTTATCGTCTTCATCGTCTTCATCGTCTTCACCGTCTTCACCGTTTTCACCGTCTTCATCGTCTTCATCGTCTTCATCGTCTTCATCGTCTTCATCGTCTTCACCGTCTTCATCGTCTTCACCGTCTTCATCGTCTTCACCGTCTTCATCGATCGTCTTCACCGTCTTCACAGTCTTCATCGTCTTCACCGTCTTCATCGTCTTCACCGTCTTCATCGTCTTCACCGTCTTCATCGTCTTCACCGTCTTCATCGTCTTCACCGTCTTCATCGTCTTCATCGTTCGTCTTCACCGTCTTCATCGTCTTCATCGTCTTCACCGTCTTCATCGTCTTCACCGTCTTCATCGTCTTCACCGTCTTCATCGTCTTCACCGTCTTCATCGTCTTCACCGTCTTGATCGTCTTCACCGTCTTCACCGTCTTCATCGTCTTCACCGTCTTCATCGTCTTCACCGTCTTCACCGTCTTCATCTTCTTCATCGTTCGTCTTCATCGTCTTCACCGTCTTCACCGTCTTCATCGTCTTCATCGTCTTCACCGTCTTCATCGTCTTCAACGTCTTCATCGTCTTCACCGTCTTCATCGTCTTCACCGTCTTCATCGTCTTCACCGTCTTCATCGTCTTCACCGTCTTCACCGTCTTCATCGTCTTCACCGTCTTCATCGTCTTCACCGTCTTCATCGTCTTCATCTTCTTCATCGTTCGTCTTCATCGTCTTCACCGTCTTCACCGTCTTCATCGTCTTCATCGTCTTCACCGTCTTCATCGTCTTCAACGTCTTCATCTTCTTCACCGTCTTCATCGTCTTCACCGTCTTCATCGTCTTCACCGTCTTCATCGTCTTCACCGTCTTCATCGTCTTCACCGTCTTCATCGTCTTCATCGTTCGTCTTCACCGTCTTCACCGTCATCATCGTCTTCACCGTCTTCATCGTCTTCACCGTCTTCACCGTCTTCATCGTCTTCACCTTCTTCACCGTATTCACCGTCTTTATCGTCTTTATCGTCTTCATCGTCTTCATCGTCTTCACCGTCTTCACCGTCTTCACCGTCTTCATCGTCTTCATCGTCTTCATCGTCTTCATCGTCTTCATCGTCTTCATCGTCTTCACCGTCTTCATCGTCTTCATCGTCTTCATCGTCTTCATCGTCTTCACCGTCTTCACCGTCTTCACCGTCTTCACCGTCTTCACCGTCTTCACCGTCTTCACCGTCTTCATCGTCTTCATCGTCTTCATCGTCTTCACCGTCTTCATCGTCTTCAACGTCTTCATCGTCTTCATCGTCTTCACCGTCTTCATCGTCTTCACCGTTTTCACCGTCTTCATCGTCTTCATCGTCTTTATCGTCTTCATCGTCTTTATCGTCTTCACCGTCTTCACCGTCTTCACCGTCTTCATCGATCGTCTTCACCGTCTTCACAGTCTTCATCGTCTTCACCGTCTTCATCGTCTTCACCGTCTTCATCGTCTTCACCGTCTTCATCGTCTTCACCGTCTTCATCGTCTTCATCGTTCGTCTTCACCGTCTTCATCGTCTTCATTGTCTTCACCGTCTTCATCGTCTTCACCGTCTTCATCGTCTTCACCGTCTTCATCGTCTTCACCGTCTTCATCGTTTTCACCGTCTTCAACGTCTTCATCGTCTTCACCGTCTTCATCGTCTTCACCGTCTTCACCGTCTTCATCTTCTTCATCGTTCGTCTTCATCGTCTTCACCGTCTTCACCGTCTTCATCGTCTTCATCGTCTTCACCGTCTTCATCGTCTTCAACGTCTTCATCGTCTTCACCGTCTTCATCGTCTTCATCGTCTTCACCGTCTTCATCGTCTTCACCGTCTTCATCGTCTTCACCGTCTTCATCGTCTTCACCGTCTTCATCGTCTTCATCGTTCGTCTTCACCGTCTTCACCGTCTTCATCGTCTTCACCGTTTTCACCGTCTTCATCGTCTTCACCGTCTTCACCGTATTCACCGTCTTTATCGTCTTTATCGTCTTCATCGTCTTCATCGTCTTCACCGTCTTCACCGTCTTCACCGTCTTCATCGTCTTCATCGTCTTCATCGTCTTCATCGTCTTCATCGTCTTCATCGTCTTCACCGTCTTCATCGTCTTCAACGTCTTCATCGTCTTCATCGTCTTCACCGTCTTCACCGTCTTCACCGTCTTCACCGTCTTCACCGTCTTTACCGTCTTCACCGTCTTCATCGTCTTCACCGTCTTCATCGTCTTCACCGTCTTCACCGTCTTCATCTTCTTCATCGTTCGTCTTCATCGTCTTCACCGTCTTCACCGTCTTCATCGTCTTCATCGTCTTCACCGTCTTCATCGTCTTCAACGTCTTCATCGTCTTCACCGTCTTCATCGTCTTCACCGTCTTCATCGTCTTCACCGTCTTCATCGTCTTCACCGTCTTCACCGTCTTCATCGTCTTCACCGTCTTCATCGTCTTCACCGTCTTCATCGTCTTCATCTTCTTCATCGTTCGTCTTCATCGTCTTCACCGTCTTCACCGTCTTCATCGTCTTCATCGTCTTCACCGTCTTCATCGTCTTCAACGTCTTCATCGTCTTCACCGTCTTCATCGTCTTCACCGTCTTCATCGTCTTCACCGTCTTCATCGTCTTCACCGTCTTCATCGTCTTCACCGTCTTCATCGTCTTCATCGTTCGTCTTCACCGTCTTCACCGTCATCATCGTCTTCACCGTCTTCATCGTCTTCACCGTCTTCACCGTCTTCATCGTCTTCACCGTCTTCACCGTATTCACCGTCTTTATCGTCTTTATCGTCTTCATCGTCTTCATCGTCTTCACCGTCTTCACCGTCTTCACCGTCTTCATCGTCTTCATCGTCTTCATCGTCTTCATCGTCTTCATCGTCTTCACCGTCTTCATCGTCTTCATCGTCTTCATCGTCTTCATCGTCTTCACCGTCTTCACCGTCTTCACCGTCTTCACCGTCTTCACCGTCTTCACCGTCTTCACCGTCTTCATCGTCTTCATCGTCTTCATCGTCTTCACCGTCTTCATCGTCTTCAACGTCTTCATCGTCTTCATCGTCTTCACCGTCTTCATCGTCTTCACCGTTTTCACCGTCTTCATCGTCTTCATCGTCTTCATCGTCTTCACCGTCTTCACCGTCTTCACCGTCTTCATCGATCGTCTTCACCGTCTTCACAGTCTTCATCGTCTTCACCGTCTTCATCGTCTTCACCGTCTTCATCGTCTTCACCGTCTTCATCGTCTTCACCGTCTTCATCGTCTTCATCGTTCGTCTTCACCGTCTTCATCGTCTTCATCGTCTTCACCGTCTTCATCGTCTTCACCGTCTTCATCGTCTTCACCGTCTTCATCGTCTTCACCGTCTTCATCGTTTTCACCGTCTTCAACGTCTTCATCGTCTTCACCGTCTTCATCGTCTTCACCGTCTTCACCGTCTTCATCTTCTTCATCGTTCGTCTTCATCGTCTTCACCGTCTTCACCGTCTTCATCGTCATCATCGTCTTCACCGTCTTCATCGTCTTCAACGTCTTCATCGTCTTCACCGTCTTCATCGTCTTCATCGTCTTCACCGTCTTCATCGTCTTCACCGTCTTCATCGTCTTCACCGTCTTCATCGTCTTCACCGTCTTCATCGTCTTCATCGTTCGTCTTCACCGTCTTCACCGTCTTCATCGTCTTCACCGTTTTCACCGTCTTTATCGTCTTCACCGTCTTCACCGTATTCACCGTCTTTATCGTCTTTATCGTCTTCATCGTCTTCATCGTCTTCACCGTCTTCACCGTCTTCACCGTCTTCATCGTCTTCATCGTCTTCATCGTCTTCATCGTCTTCATCGTCTTCATCGTCTTCACCGTCTTCATCGTCTTCAACGTCTTCATCGTCTTCATCGTCTTCACCGTCTTCACCGTCTTCACCGTCTTCACCGTCTTCACCGTCTTTACCGTCTTCACCGTCTTCATCGTCTTCATCGTCTTCATCGTCTTCACCGTCTTCATCGTCTTCACCGTCTTCATCGTCTTCATCGTCTTCACCGTCTTCATCGTCTTCACCGTCTTCATCGTCTTCACCGTTTTCACCGTCTTCATCGTCTTCATCGTCTTCATCGTCTTCACCGTCTTCACCGTCTTCACCGTCTTCACCGTCTTCACCGTCTTCACCGTCTTCACCGTCTTCACCGTCTTCATCGTTCGTCTTCATCGTCTTCATTGTCTTCACCGTCTTCATCGTCTTCACCGTCTTCATCGTCTTCACCGTCTTCATCGTTCGTCTTCACCGTCTTCACAGTCTTCATCGTCTTCACCGTCTTCATCGTCTTCACCGTCTTCACCGTCTTCATCGTCTTCATCGTTCGTCTTCACCGTCTTCATCGTCTTCATCGTCTTCACCGTCTTCATCGTCTTCACCGTCTTCATCGTCTTCATCGTCTTCACCGTCTTCACCGTCTTCACCGTCTTCACCGTCTTCACCGTCTTCACCGTCTTCATCGTTCGTCTTCATCGTCTTCATCGTCTTCACCGTCTTCATCGTCTTCACCGTCTTCATCGTCTTCACCGTCTTCATCGTCTTCACCGTCTTCATCGATCGTCTTCACCGTCTTCACAGTCTTCATCGTCTTCACCGTCTTCATCGTCTTCACCGTCTTCATCGTCTTCACCGTCTTCATTGTCTTCACCGTCTTCATCGTCTTCATCATTTGTCTTCACCGTCTTCATCGTCTTCATCGTCTTCACCGTCTTCATCGTCTTCACCGTCTTCATCGTCTTCACCGTCTTCATCGTCTTTACCGTCTTCATCGTCTTCACCGTCTTCATCGTCTTCACCGTCTTCACCGTCTTCATTGTCTTCACCGTCTTCATCGTCTTCACCGTCTTCACCGTCTTCATCTTCTTCATCGTTCGTCTTCATCGTCTTCACCGTCTTCACCGTCTTCATCGTCTTCATCGTCTTCACCGTCTTCATCGTCTTCAACGTCTTCATCGTCTTCACCGTCTTCATCGTCTTCACCGTCTTCATCGTCTTCATCGTCTTCATCGTCTTCACCGTCTTCATCGTCTTCACCGTCTTCATCGTCTTCATCGTCTTCACCGTCTTCATCGTCTTCACCGTCTTCATCGTTTTCACCGTTTTCACCGTCTTCATCGTCTTCATCGTCTTCATCGTCTTCACCGTCTTCACCGTCTTCACCGTCTTCACCGTCTTCACCGTCTTCACCGTCTTCACCGTCTTCACCGTCTTCATCGTTCGTCTTCATCGTCTTCATCGTCTTCACCGTCTTCATCGTCTTCACCGTCTTCATCGTCTTCACCGTCTTCATCGTTCGTCTTCACCGTCTTCACAGTCTTCATCGTCTTCACCGTCTTCATCGTCTTCACCGTCTTCACCGTCTTCATCGTCTTCATCGTTCGTCTTCACCGTCTTCATCGTCTTCATCGTCTTCACCGTCTTCATCGTCTTCACCGTCTTCATCGTCTTCATCGTCTTCACCGTCTTCACCGTCTTCACCGTCTTCACCGTCTTCACCGTCTTCACCGTCTTCATCGTTCGTCTTCATCGTCTTCATCGTCTTCACCGTCTTCATCGTCTTCACCGTCTTCATCGTCTTCACCGTCTTCATCGATCGTCTTCACCGTCTTCACAGTCTTCATCGTCTTCACCGTCTTCATCGTCTTCACCGTCTTCATCGTCTTCACCGTCTTCATCGTCTTCACCGTCTTCATCGTCTTCATCGTTCGTCTTCACCGTCTTCATCGTCTTCATCGTCTTCACCGTCTTCATCGTCTTCACCGTCTTCATCGTCTTCACCGTCTTCATCGTCTTTACCGTCTTCATCGTCTTCACCGTCTTCATCGTCTTCACCGTCTTCACCGTCTTCATTGTCTTCACCGTCTTCATCGTCTTCACCGTCTTCACCGTCTTCATCTTCTTCATCGTTCGTCTTCATCGTCTTCACCGTCTTCACCGTCTTCATCGTCTTCATCGTCTTCACCGTCTTCATCGTCTTCAACGTCTTCATCGTCTTCACCGTCTTCATCGTCTTCACCGTCTTCATCGTCTTCACCGTCTTCATCGTCTTCACCGTCTTCATCGTCTTCACCGTCTTCATCGTCTTCATCGTTCGTCTTCACCGTCTTCACCGTCTTCATCGTCTTCACCGTCTTCATCGTCTTCACCGTCTTCACCGTCTTCATCGTCTTCACCGTCTTCACCGTATTCACCGTCTTTATCGTCTTTATCGTCTTTATCGTCTTCATCGTCTTCACCGTCTTCACCATTTTCACCGTCTTCACCGTCTTCATCGTCTTCATCGTCTTCATCGTCTTCATCGTCTTCATCGTCTTCACCGTCTTCATCGTCTTCATCGTCTTCATCGTCTTCATCGTCTTCACCGTCTTCACCGTCTTCACCGTCTTCACCGTCTTCATCGTCTTCATCGTCTTCATCGTTCGTCTTCAGCGTCTTCATCGTCTTCACCGTCTTCATCGTCTTCACTGTCTTCATCGTCTTCACCGTCTTCATCGTCTTCATCGTTCGTCTTCACCGTCTTCATCGTCTTCACCGTCGTCATCGTCTTCACCGTCTTCATCGTCTTCACCGTCTTCATCGTCTTCATCGTTCGTCTTCACCGTCTTCACCGTCTTCATCGTCTTCACCGTCTTCATCGTCTTCACCGTCTTCATCGTCTTCATCGTCTTCACCGTCTTCATCGTCTTCATCGTTCGTCTTCACCGTCTTCATCGTCTTCATCGTCTTCACCGTCTTCATCGTTTTCACCGTCTTCATCGTCTTCATCGTCTTCACCGTCTTCACCGTCTTCACCGTCTTCACCGTCTTCACCGTCTTCACCGTCTTCATCGTTCGTCTTCATCGTCTTCATCGTCTTCACCGTCTTCATGGTCTTCACCGTCTTCATCGTCTTCACCGTCTTCATCGTCTTCACCGTCTTCATCGATCGTCTTCACCGTCTTCACAGTCTTCATCGTCTTCACCGTCTTCATCGTCTTCAGCGTCTTCATCGTCTTCACGGTCTTCATCGTCTTCACCGTCTTCATCGTCTTCATCGTTCGTCTTCATCGTCTTCATCGTCTTCACCGTCTTCATTGTCTTCACCGTCTTCATCGTCTTCACCGTCTTCATCGTCTTCACCGTCTTCATCGTCTTCACCGTCTTCATCGTCTTCACCGTCTTCACCGTCTTCATCGTCTTCACCGTCTTCATCGTCTTCACCGTCTTCACCGTCTTCATCTTCTTCATCGTTCGTCTTCATCGTCTTCACCGTCTTCACCGTCTTCATCGTCTTCATCGTCTTCACCGTCTTCATCGTCTTCAACGTCTTCATCGTCTTCACCGTCTTCATCGTCTTCACCGTCTTCATCGTCTTCACCGTCTTCATCGTCTTCACCGTCTTCATCGTCTTCACCGTCTTCATCGTCTTCATCGTTCGTCTTCACCGTCTTCACCGTCTTCATCGTTTTCACCGTCTTCATCGTCTTCACCGTCTTCACCGTCTTCATCGTCTTCACCGTCTTCACCGTATTCACCGTCTTTATCGTCTTTATCGTCTTCATCGTCTTCATCGTCTTCACCGTCTTCACCGTCTTCACCGTCTTCATCGTCTTCATCGTCTTCATCGTCTTCATCGTCTTCATCGTCTTCACCGTCTTCATCGTCTTCATCGTCTTCATCGTCTTCATCGTCTTCACCGTCTTCACCGTCTTCACCGTCTTCACCGTCTTCACCGTCTTCACCGTCTTCATCGTCTTCATCGTCTTCATCGTCTTCACCGTCTTCATCGTCTTCACCGTCTTCATCGTCTTCATCGTCTTCACCGTCTTCATCGTCTTCACCGTTTTCACCGTCTTCATCGTCTTCATCGTCTTCATCGTCTTCACCGTCTTCACCGTCTTCACCGTCTTCACCGTCTTCACCGTCTTCACCGTCTTCATCGTTCGTCTTCATCGTCTTCATCGTCTTCACCGTCTTCATCGTCTTCATCGTTCGTCTTCAGCGTCTTCATCGTCTTCACCGTCTTCATCGTCTTCACTGTCTTCATCGTCTTCACCGTCTTCATCGTCTTCATCGTTCGTCTTCAGCGTCTTCATCGTCTTCACCGTCTTCATCGTCTTCACTGTCTTCATCGTCTTCACCGTCTTCATCGTCTTCACCGTCTTCACCGTCTTCACCGTCTTCACCGTCTTCACCGTCTTCATCGTCTTCACCGTCTTCACGGTCTTCATCGTCTTCATCGTCTTCACCGTCTTCACCGTCTTCATCGTCTTCACGGTCTTCATCGTCTTCATCGTCTTCACCGTCTTCACCGTCTTCATCGTCTTCACGGTCTTCATCGTCTTCATCGTCTTCACCGTCTTCACCGTCTTCACCGTCTTCACCGTCTTCACCGTCTTTATCGTCTTTATCGTCTTCATCGTCTTCATCGTCTTCACCGTCTTCACCGTTTTCACCGTCTTCATCGTCTTCATCGTCTTCATCGTCTTCATCGTCTTCCTCGTCTTCATCGTCTTCACCGTCTTCATCGTCTTCATCGTCTTCATCGTCTTCATCGTCTTCACCGTCTTCACCGTCTTCACCGTCTTCATCGTCTTCATCGTCTTCATCGTCTTCATCGTCTTCATCGTCTTTACCGTCTTCATCGTCTTCATCGTCTTCATCGTCTTCATCGTCTTCACCGTCTTCACCGTCTTCACCGTCTTCACCGTCTTCACCGTCTTCACCGTCTTCACCGTCTTCACCGTCTTCACCGTCTTCATCGTCTTCATCGTCTTCATCGTCTTCACCGTCTTCATCGTCTTCACCGTCTTCATCGTCTTCATCGTCTTCACCGTCTTCATCGTCTTCACCGTTTTCACCGTCTTCATCGTCTTCATCGTCTTCATCGTCTTCACCGTCTTCACCGTCTTCACCGTCTTCACCGTCTTCATCGTCTTCACCGTCTTCATCGTCTTCACCGTCTTCACCGTCTTCACCGTCTTCATCGTCTTCATCGTTCGTCTTCATCGTCTTCATCGTCTTCACCGTCTTCATCGTCTTCATCGTCTTCACCGTCTTCATCGTCTTCATCGTCTTCACCGTCTTCACCGTCTTCACCGTCTTCACCGTCTTCATCGTCTTCACCGTCTTCATCGTCTTCATCGTCTTCACCGTCTTCATCGTCTTCACCGTCTTCATCGTCTTCATCGTTCGTCTTCACTGTCTTCACCGTCTTCATTGTCTTCACCGTCTTCACCGTCTTCACCGTCTTCACCGTCTCCATCGTCTTCACCGTCTTCATCGTCTTCACCGTCTTCATCGTCTTCATCGTTCGTCTTCACCGTCTTCATCGTCTTCACCGTCTTCATCGTCTTCATCCTTCGTCTTCACCGTCTTCACCGTCTTCATCGTCTTCATCGTCTTCATCGTCTTCATCGTCTTCATCGTCTTCACCGTCTTCATCGTCTTCATCGTCTTCATCGTCTTCATCGTCTTCACCGTCTTCACCGTCTTCACCGTCTTCACCGTCTTCACCGTCTTCACCGTCTTCACCGTCTTCACCGTCTTCATCGTCTTCATCGTCTTCATCGTCTTCACCGTCTTCATCGTCTTCATCGTCTTCATTGTCTTCACCGTCTTCATCGTCTTCACCGTTTTCACCGTCTTCATCGTCTTCATCGTCTTCATCGTCTTCACCGTCTTCACCGTCTTCACCGTCTTCACCGTCTTCACCGTCTTCACCGTCTTCATCGTTCGTCTTTATCGTCTTCATCGTCTTCACCGTCTTCATCGTCTTCATCGTCTTCATCGTTCGTCTTCAGCGTCTTCATCGTCTTCACCGTCTTCATCGTCTTCACTGTCTTCATCGTCTTCACCGTCTTCATCGTCTTCATCGTTCGTCTTCAGCGTCTTCATCGTCTTCACCGTCTTCATCGTCTTCACTGTCTTCATCGTCTTCACCGTCTTCATCGTCTTCACCGTCTTCACCGTCTTCACCGTCTTCACCGTCTTCATCGTCTTCACCGTCTTCATCGTCTTCACCGTCTTCATCGTCTTCACCGTCTTCATCGTCTTCACCGTCTTCACCGTCTTCATCGTCTTCACCGTCTTCATCGTCTTCACCGTCTTCACCGTCTTCATCTTCTTCATCGTTCGTCTTCATCGTCTTCACCGTCTTCACCGTCTTCATCGTCTTCATCGTCTTCACCGTCTTCATCGTCTTCACCGTCTTCACCGTCTTCATCGTCTTCACCGTCTTCATCGTCTTCATCGTCTTCACCGTCTTCATCGTCTTCATCGTCTTCACCGTCTTCACCGTCTTCACCGTCTTCACCGTCTTCATCGTCTTCACCGTCTTCATCGTCTTCATCGTCTTCACCGTCTTCATCGTCTTCACCGTCTTCATCGTCTTCATCGTTCGTCTTCACTGTCTTCACCGTCTTCATTGTCTTCACCGTCTTCACCGTCTTCACCGTCTCCATCGTCTTCACCGTCTTCATCGTCTTCACCGTCTTCATCGTCTTCATCGTTCGTCTTCACCGTCTTCATCGTCTTCACCGTCTTCATCGTCTTCATCCTTCGTCTTCACCGTCTTCACCGTCTTCATCGTCTTCATCGTCTTCATCGTCTTCATCGTCTTCATCGTCTTCACCGTCTTCATCGTCTTCATCGTCTTCATCGTCTTCATCGTCTTCACCGTCTTCACCGTCTTCACCGTCTTCACCGTCTTCACCGTCTTCACCGTCTTCACCGTCTTCACCGTCTTCATCGTCTTCATCGTCTTCATCGTCTTCACCGTCTTCATCGTCTTCACCGTCTTCATCGTCTTCATTGTCTTCACCGTCTTCATCGTCTTCACCGTTTTCACCGTCTTCATCGTCTTCATCGTCTTCATCGTCTTCACCGTCTTCACCGTCTTCACCGTCTTCACCGTCTTCACCGTCTTCACCGTCTTCATCGTTCGTCTTTATCGTCTTCATCGTCTTCACCGTCTTCATCGTCTTCATCGTCTTCATCGTTCGTCTTCAGCGTCTTCATCGTCTTCACCGTCTTCATCGTCTTCACTGTCTTCATCGTCTTCACCGTCTTCATCGTCTTCATCGTTCGTCTTCAGCGTCTTCATCGTCTTCACCGTCTTCATCGTCTTCACTGTCTTCATCGTCTTCACCGTCTTCATCGTCTTCACCGTCTTCACCGTCTTCACCGTCTTCACCGTCTTCATCGTCTTCACCGTCTTCATCGTCTTCACCGTCTTCATCGTCTTCACCGTCTTCATCGTCTTCACCGTCTTCACCGTCTTCATCGTCTTCACCGTCTTCATCGTCTTCACCGTCTTCACCGTCTTCATCTTCTTCATCGTTCGTCTTCATCGTCTTCACCGTCTTCACCGTCTTCATCGTCTTCATCGTCTTCACCGTCTTCATCGTCTTCAACGTCTTCATCGTCTTCACCGTCTTCATCGTCTTCACCGTCTTCATCGTCTTCACCGTCTTCATCGTCCTCACCGTCTTCATCGTCTTCACCGTCTTCATCGTCTTCACCGTCTTCATCGTCTTCATCGTTCGTCTTCACCGTCTTCACCGTCTTCATCGTTTTCACCGTCTTCATCGTCTTCACCGTCTTCACCGTCTTCATCGTCTTCACCGTCTTCACCGTATTCACCGTCTTTATCGTCTTTATCGTCTTCATCGTCTTCATCGTCTTCACCGTCTTCACCGTCTTCACCGTCTTCATCGTCTTCATCGTCTTCATCGTCTTCATCGTCTTCATCGTCTTCACCGTCTTCATCGTCTTCATCGTCTTCATCGTCTTCATCGTCTTCACCGTCTTCACCGTCTTCACCGTCTTCACCGTCTTCACCGTCTTCACCGTCTTCATCGTCTTCATCGTCTTCATCGTCTTCACCGTCTTCATCGTCTTCACCGTCTTCATCGTCTTCATCGTCTTCACCGTCTTCATCGTCTTCACCGTTTTCACCGTCTTCATCGTCTTCATCGTCTTCATCGTCTTCACCGTCTTCACCGTCTTCACCGTCTTCACCGTCTTCACCGTCTTCACCGTCTTCATCGTTCGTCTTCATCGTCTTCATCGTCTTCACCGTCTTCATCGTCTTCATCGTTCGTCTTCAGCGTCTTCATCGTCTTCACCGTCTTCATCGTCTTCACTGTCTTCATCGTCTTCACCGTCTTCATCGTCTTCATCGTTCGTCTTCAGCGTCTTCATCGTCTTCACCGTCTTCATCGTCTTCACTGTCTTCATCGTCTTCACCGTCTTCATCGTCTTCACCGTCTTCACCGTCTTCACCGTCTTCATCGTCTTCACCGTCTTCATCGTCTTCACCGTCTTCATCGTCTTCACCGTCTTCATCGTCTTCACCGTCTTCACCGTCTTCATCGTCTTCACCGTCTTCATCGTCTTCACCGTCTTCACCGTCTTCATCTTCTTCATCGTTCGTCTTCATCGTCTTCACCGTCTTCACCGTCTTCATCGTCTTCATCGTCTTCACCGTCTTCATCGTCTTCAACGTCTTCATCGTCTTCACCGTCTTCATCGTCTTCACCGTCTTCATCGTCTTCACCGTCTTCATCGTCTTCACCGTCTTCATCGTCTTCACCGTCTTCATCGTCTTCACCGTCTTCATCGTCTTCATCGTTCGTCTTCACCGTCTTCACCGTCTTCATCGTTTTCACCGTCTTCATCGTCTTCACCGTCTTCACCGTCTTCATCGTCTTCACCGTCTTCACCGTATTCACCGTCTTTATCGTCTTTATCGTCTTCATCGTCTTCATCGTCTTCACCGTCTTCACCGTCTTCACCGTCTTCATCGTCTTCATCGTCTTCATCGTCTTCATCGTCTTCATCGTCTTCACCGTCTTCATCGTCTTCATCGTCTTCATCGTCTTCATCGTCTTCACCGTCTTCACCGTCTTCACCGTCTTCACCGTCTTCACCGTCTTCACCGTCTTCATCGTCTTCATCGTCTTCATCGTCTTCACCGTCTTCATCGTCTTCACCGTCTTCATCGTCTTCATCGTCTTCACCGTCTTCATCGTCTTCACCGTTTTCACCGTCTTCATCGTCTTCATCGTCTTCATCGTCTTCACCGTCTTCACCGTCTTCACCGTCTTCACCGTCTCCACCGTCTTCACCGTCTTCATCGTTCGTCTTCATCGTCTTCATCGTCTTCACCGTCTTCATCGTCTTCATCGTTCGTCTTCAGCGTCTTCATCGTCTTCACCGTCTTCATCGTCTTCACTGTCTTCATCGTCTTCACCGTCTTCATCGTCTTCATCGTTCGTCTTCAGCGTCTTCATCGTCTTCACCGTCTTCATCGTCTTCACTGTCTTCATCGTCTTCACCGTCTTCATCGTCTTCACCGTCTTCACCGTCTTCACCGTCTTCACCGTCTTCACCGTCTTCATCGTCTTCACCGTCTTCACGGTCTTCATCGTCTTCATCGTCTTCACCGTCTTCACCGTCTTCATCGTCTTCACGGTCTTCATCGTCTTCATCGTCTTCACCGGATTCACCGTCTTCATCGTCTTCACGGTCTTCACCGTCTTCATCGTCTTCAACGTCTTCATCGTCTTCACCGTCTTCATCGTCTTCACCGTCTTCATCGTCTTCACCGTCTTCACCGTCTTCATCGTCTTCACCGTCTTCATCGTCTTCACCGTCTTCACCGTCTTCATCTTCTTCATCGTTCGTCTTCATCGTCTTCACCGTCTTCACCGTCTTCATCGTCTTCATCGTCTTCACCGTCTTCATCGTCTTCAACGTCTTCATCGTCTTCACCGTCTTCATCGTCTTCACCGTCTTCATCGTCTTCACCGTCTTCATCGTCTTCACCGTCTTCATCGTCTTCATCGTTCGTCTTCACCGTCTTCACCGTCTTCATCGTTTTCACCGTCTTCATCGTCTTCACCGTCTTCACCGTCTTCATCGTCTTCACCGTCTTCACCGTATTCACCGTCTTTATCGTCTTTATCGTCTTCATCGTCTTCATCGTCTTCACCGTCTTCACCGTCTTCACCGTCTTCATCGTCTTCATCGTCTTCATCGTCTTCATCGTCTTCATCGTCTTCACCGTCTTCATCGTCTTCATCGTCTTCATCGTCTTCATCGTCTTCACCGTCTTCACCGTCTTCACCGTCTTCACCGTCTTCACCGTCTTCACCGTCTTCATCGTCTTCATCGTCTTCATCGTCTTCACCGTCTTCATCGTCTTCACCGTCTTCATCGTCTTCATCGTCTTCACCGTCTTCATCGTCTTCACCGTTTTCACCGTCTTCATCGTCTTCATCGTCTTCATCGTCTTCACCGTCTTCACCGTCTTCACCGTCTTCACCGTCTTCACCGTCTTCACCGTCTTCATCGTTCGTCTTCATCGTCTTCATCGTCTTCACCGTCTTCATCGTCTTCATCGTTCGTCTTCAGCGTCTTCATCGTCTTCACCGTCTTCATCGTCTTCACTGTCTTCATCGTCTTCACCGTCTTCATCGTCTTCATCGTTCGTCTTCAGCGTCTTCATCGTCTTCACCGTCTTCATCGTCTTCACTGTCTTCATCGTCTTCACCGTCTTCATCGTCTTCACCGTCTTCACCGTCTTCACCGTCTTCACCGTCTTCACCGTCTTCATCGTCTTCACCGTCTTCACGGTCTTCATCGTCTTCATCGTCTTCACCGTCTTCACCGTCTTCATCGTCTTCACGGTCTTCATCGTCTTCATCGTCTTCACCGGATTCACCGTCTTCATCGTCTTCACGGTCTTCACCGTCTTCATCGTCTTCAACGTCTTCATCGTCTTCACCGTCTTCATCGTCTTCACCGTCTTCATCGTCTTCACCGTCTTCACCGTCTTCATCGTCTTCACCGTCTTCATCGTCTTCACCGTCTTCACCGTCTTCATCTTCTTCATCGTTCGTCTTCATCGTCTTCACCGTCTTCACCGTCTTCATCGTCTTCATCGTCTTCACCGTCTTCATCGTCTTCAACGTCTTCATCGTCTTCACCGTCTTCATCGTCTTCACCGTCTTCATCGTCTTCACCGTCTTCATCGTCTTCACCGTCTTCATCGTCTTCACCGTCTTCATCGTCTTCACCGTCTTCATCGTCTTCATCGTTCGTCTTCACCGTCTTCACCGTCTTCATCGTTTTCACCGTCTTCATCGTCTTCACCGTCTTCACCGTCTTCATCGTCTTCACCGTCTTCACCGTATTCACCGTCTTTATCGTCTTTATCGTCTTCATCGTCTTCATCGTCTTCACCGTCTTCACCGTCTTCACCGTCTTCATCGTCTTCATCGTCTTCATCGTCTTCATCGTCTTCATCGTCTTCACCGTCTTCATCGTCTTCATCGTCTTCATCGTCTTCATCGTCTTCACCGTCTTCACCGTCTTCACCGTCTTCACCGTCTTCACCGTCTTCACCGTCTTCATCGTCTTCATCGTCTTCATCGTCTTCACCGTCTTCATCGTCTTCACCGTCTTCATCGTCTTCATCGTCTTCACCGTCTTCATCGTCTTCACCGTTTTCACCGTCTTCATCGTCTTCATCGTCTTCATCGTCTTCACCGTCTTCACCGTCTTCACCGTCTTCACCGTCTTCACCGTCTTCACCGTCTTCATCGTTCGTCTTCATCGTCTTCATCGTCTTCACCGTCTTCATCGTCTTCATCGTTCGTCTTCAGCGTCTTCATCGTCTTCACCGTCTTCATCGTCTTCACTGTCTTCATCGTCTTCACCGTCTTCATCGTCTTCATCGTTCGTCTTCAGCGTCTTCATCGTCTTCACCGTCTTCATCGTCTTCACTGTCTTCATCGTCTTCACCGTCTTCATCGTCTTCACCGTCTTCACCGTCTTCACCGTCTTCACCGTCTTCACCGTCTTCATCGTCTTCACCGTCTTCACGGTCTTCATCGTCTTCATCGTCTTCACCGTCTTCACCGTCTTCATCGTCTTCACGGTCTTCATCGTCTTCATCGTCTTCACCGGATTCACCGTCTTCATCGTCTTCACGGTCTTCATCGTCTTCATCGTCTTCACCGTCTTCACCGTCTTCACCGTCTTCACCGTCTTCACCGTCTTTATCGTCTTTATCGTCTTCATCGTCTTCATCGTCTTCACCGTCTTCACCGTTTTCACCGTCTTCATCGTCTTCATCGTCTTCATCGTCTTCATCGTCTTCCTCGTCTTCATCGTCTTCACCGTCTTCATCGTCTTCATCGTCTTCATCGTCTTCATCGTCTTCACCGTCTTCACCGTCTTCACCGTCTTCATCGTCTTCATCGTCTTCATCGTCTTCATCGTCTTCATCGTCTTTACCGTCTTCATCGTCTTTATCGTCTTCATCGTCTTCATCGTCTTCACCGTCTTCACCGTCTTCACCGTCTTCACCGTCTTCACCGTCTTCACCGTCTTCACCGTCTTCATCGTCTTCATCGTCTTCATCGTCTTCACCGTCTTCATCGTCTTCACCGTCTTCATCGTCTTCATCGTCTTCACCGTCTTCATCGTCTTCACCGTTTTCACCGTCTTCATCGTCTTCATCGTCTTCATCGTCTTCACCGTCTTCACCGTCTTCACCGTCTTCACCGTCTTCATCGTCTTCACCGTCTTCATCGTCTTCACCGTCTTCACCGTCTTCACCGTCTTCATCGTCTTCATCGTTCGTCTTCATCGTCTTCATCGTCTTCACCGTCTTCATCGTCTTCATCGTCTTCACCGTCTTCATCGTCTTCATCGTCTTCACCGTCTTCACCGTCTTCACCGTCTTCACCGTCTTCATCGTCTTCACCGTCTTCATCGTCTTCATCGTCTTCACCGTCTTCATCGTCTTCACCGTCTTCATCGTCTTCATCGTTCGTCTTCACTGTCTTCACCGTCTTCATTGTCTTCACCGTCTTCACCGTCTTCACCGTCTTCACCGTCTCCATCGTCTTCACCGTCTTCATCGTCTTCACCGTCTTCATCGTCTTCATCGTTCGTCTTCACCGTCTTCATCGTCTTCACCGTCTTCATCGTCTTCATCCTTCGTCTTCACCATCTTCACCGTCTTCATCGTCTTCATCGTCTTCATCGTCTTCATCGTCTTCATCGTCTTCACCGTCTTCATCGTCTTCATCGTCTTCATCGTCTTCATCGTCTTCACCGTCTTCACCGTCTTCACCGTCTTCACCGTCTTCACCGTCTTCACCGTCTTCACCGTCTTCACCGTCTTCATCGTCTTCATCGTCTTCATCGTCTTCACCGTCTTCATCGTCTTCACCGTCTTCATCGTCTTCATTGTCTTCACCGTCTTCATCGTCTTCACCGTTTTCACCGTCTTCATCGTCTTCATCGTCTTCATCGTCTTCACCGTCTTCACCGTCTTCACCGTCTTCACCGTCTTCACCGTCTTCACCGTCTTCATCGTTCGTCTTCATCGTCTTCATCGTCTTCACCGTCTTCATCGTCTTCATCGTCTTCATCGTTCGTCTTCAGCGTCTTCATCGTCTTCACCGTCTTCATCGTCTTCACTGTTTTCATCGTCTTCACCGTCTTCATCGTCTTCATCGTTCGTCTTCAGCGTCTTCATCGTCTTCACCGTCTTCATCGTCTTCACTGTCTTTATCGTCTTCACCGTCTTCATCGTCTTCACCGTCTTCACCGTCTTCACCGTCTTCACCGTCTTCACCGTCTTCATCGTCTTCACCGTCTTCACGGTCTTCATCGTCTTCATCGTCTTCACCGTCTTCACCGTCTTCATCGTCTTCACGGTCTTCATCGTCTTCATCGTCTTCACCGTCTTCACCGTCTTCATCGTCTTCACGGTCTTCATCGTCTTCATCGTCTTCACCGTCTTCACCGTCTTCACCGTATTCACCGTCTTTATCGTCTTTATCGTCTTCATCGTCTTCATCGTCTTCACCGTCTTCACCGTTTTCACCGTCTTCATCGTCTTCATCGTCTTCATCGTCTTCATCGTCTTCATCGTCTTCATCGTCTTCACCGTCTTCACCGTCTTCACCGTCTTCATCGTCTTCATCGTCTTCATCGTCTTCATCGTCTTCATCGTCTTCACCGTCTTCATCGTCTTCATCATCTTCATCGTCTTCATCGTCTTCACCGTCTTCACCGTCTTCACCGTCTTCACCGTCTTCACCGTCTTCACCGTCTTCATCGTCTTCATCGTATTCATCGTCTTCACCGTCTTCATCGTCTTCACCGTCTTCATCGTCTTCATCGTCTTCACCGTCTTCATCGTCTTCACCGTTTTCACCGTCTTCATCGTCTTCATCGTCTTCATCGTCTTCACCGTCTTCACCGTCTTCACCGTCTTCACCGTCTTCATCGTCTTCACCGTCTTCATCGTCTTCACCGTCTTCACCGTCTTCACCGTCTTCATCGTCTTCATCGTTCGTTTTCATCGTCTTCATCGTCTTCATCGTCTTCACCGTCTTCATCGTCTTCATCGTCTTCACCGTCTTCACCGTCTTCACCGTCTTCACCGTCTTCATCGTCTTCACCGTCTTCATCGTCTTCATCGTCTTCACCGTCTTCATCGTCTTCACCGTCTTCATCGTCTTCATCGTTCGTCTTCACTGTCTTCACCGTCTTCATCGTCTTCACCGTCTCCATCGTCTTCACCGTCTTCATCGTCTTCACCGTCTTCATCGTCTTCATCGTTCGTCTTCACCGTCTTCACCGTCTTCATCGTCTTCACCGTCTTCATCGTCTTCACCGTTTTCATCGTCTTCATCGTCTTCACCGTCTTCATCGTCTTCATCGTTCGTCTTCACCGTCTTCATCATCTTCACCGTCTTCATCGTCTTCATCGTCTTCACCGTCTTCACCGTCTTCACCGTCTTCACCGTCTTCATCGTTCGTCTTCATCGTCTTCATCGTCTTCACCGTCTTCATCGTCTTCACCGTCTTCATCGTCTTCACCGTCTTCATCGTCTTCACCGTCTTCATCGTCTTCACCGTCTTCATCGTCTTCATCGTTCGTCTTCACCGTCTTCACAGTCTTCATCGTCTTCACCGTCTTCATCGTCTTTACCGTCTTCATCGTCTTCACCGTCTTCATCGTCTTCACCGTCTTCATCGTCTTCACCGTCTTCATCGTCTTCACCGTCTTCAACGTCTTCATCGTTCGTCTTCACCGTCTTCATCGTCTTCATCGTCTTCACCGTCTTCACCGTCTTCATCGTCTTCATCGTTCGTCTTCATCGTCTTCATCGTTCGTCTTCATCGTCTTCATCGTTCGTCTTCACCCTCTCCACAGTCTTCATCGTCTTCACCGTCTTCATCGTCTTCACCGTCTTCATCGTCTTCACCGTCTTCATCGTCTTCACCGTCTTCATCGTCTTTATCGTCTTCATCGTCTTCATCGTCTTCACCGTCTTCACCGTCTTCACCGTCTTCACCGTCTTCATCGTCTTCATCGTCTTCATCGTCTTCATCGTCTTCATCGTCTTCACCGTCTTCACCGTCTTCACCGTCTTCATCGTCTTCATCGTCTTCATCGTCTTCATCGTCTTCATCGTCTTCACCGTCTTCATCGTCTTCATCATCTTCATCGTCTTCATCGTCTTCACCGTCTTCACCGTCTTCACCGTCTTCACCGTCTTCACCGTCTTCATCGTCTTCATCGTATTCATCGTCTTCACCGTCTTCATCGTCTTCACCGTCTTCATCGTCTTCATCGTCTTCACCGTCTTCATCGTCTTCACCGTTTTCACCGTCTTCATCGTCTTCATCGTCTTCATCGTCTTCACCGTCTTCACCGTTTTCACCGTCTTCACCGTCTTCATCGTCTACACCGTCTTCATCGTCTTCACCGTCTTCACCGTCTTCACCGTCTTCATCGTCTTCATCGTTCGTTTTCATCGTCTTCATCGTCTTCACCGTCTTCATCGTCTTCATCGTCTTCACCGTCTTCATCGTCTTCACCGTCTTCATCGTCTTCATCGTTCGTCTTCACTGTCTTCACCGTCTTCATCGTCTTCACCGTCTTCACCGTCTTCACCGTCTCCATCGTCTTCACCGTCTTCATCGTCTTCACCGTCTTCATCGTCTTCATCGTTCGTCTTCACCGTCTTCATCGTCTTCACCGTCTTCATCGTCTTCACCGTCTTCATTGTCTTCATCGTTCGTCTTCACCGTCTTCACCGTCTTCATCGTCTTCACCGTCTTCATCGTCTTCACCGTTTTCATCGTCTTCATCGTCTTCACCGTCTTCACCGTCTTCATCGTCTTCATCGTTCGTCTTCACCGTCTTCACCGTCTTCATCGTCTTCACCGTCTTCATCGTCTTCACCGTTTTCATCGTCTTCATCGTCTTCACCGTCTTCATCGTCTTCATCGTTCGTCTTCACCGTCTTCATCATCTTCACCGTCTTCATCGTCTTCATCGTCTTCACCGTCTTCACCGTCTTCACCGTCTTCACCGTCTTCACCGTCTTCATCGTTCGTCTTCATCGTCTTCATCGTCTTCACCGTCTTCATCGTCTTCACCGTCTTCATCGTCTTCATCGTTCGTCTTCACCGTCTTCACAGTCTTCATCGTCTTCACCGTCTTCATCGTCTTTACCGTCTTCATCGTTTTCACCGTCTTCATCGTCTTCACCGTCTTCATCGTCTTCACCGTCTTCATCGTCTTCACCGTCTTCAACGTCTTCATCGTTCGTCTTCACCGTCTTCATCGTCTTCATCGTCTTCACCGTCTTCACCGTCTTCACCGTCTTCACCGTCTTCATCGTCTTCATCGTTCGTCTTCATCGTCTTCATCGTTCGTCTTCATCGTCTTCATCGTTCGTCTTCACCCTCTCCACAGTCTTCATCGTCTTCACCGTCTTCATCGTCTTCACCGTCTTCATCGTCTTCACCGTCTTCATCGTCTTCATCGTCTTCACCGTCTTCATCGTCTTCATCGTCTTCATCGTCTTCATCGTCTTCACCGTCTTCACCGTCTTCACCGTCTTCACGTCTTCACCGTCTTCACCGTCTTCACCGTCTTCACCGTCTTCATCGTCTTCAACGTCTTCATCGTGTTCACCGTCTTCATCGTCTTCACCGTCTTCATCGTCTTCATCGTCTTCACCGTCTTCATCGTCTCACCGTCTTCATCGTCTTCACCGTCTTCATCGTCTTCACCGTCTTCATCGTCTTCACCGTCTTCATCGTCTTCATCGTCTTCACCGTCTTCACCGTCTTCACCGTCTTCACCGTCTTCACCGTCTTCACCGTCTTCACCGTCTTCATCGTTCGTCTTCATCGTCTTCATCGTCTTCACCGTCTTCATCGTCTTCACCGTCTTCATCGTCTTCACCGTCTTCATCGATCGTCTTCACCGTCTTCATCGTCTACACCGTCTTCACCGTCTTCATCGTCTTCACCGTCTTCATCGTCTTCACCGTCTTCATCTTCTTCATCGTCTTCACCGTCTTCATCGTCTTCACCGTCTTCATCGTCTTCATCGTCTTCATCGTTCGTCTTCAGCGTCTTCATCGTCTTCACCGTCTTCATCGTCTTCACTGTCTTCATCGTCTTCACCGTCTTCATCGTCTTCATCGTTCGTCTTCACCGTCTTCATCGTCTGCACCGTCTTCATCGTCTTCATCGTTCGTCTTCAGCGTCTTCATCGTCTTCACCGTCTTCATCGTCTTCACCGTCTTCATCGTCTTCACCGTCTTCATCGTCTTCACCGTCTTCATCGTCTTCATCGTCTTCACCGTCTTCATCGTCTTCATCGTTCGTCTTCACCGTCTTCATCGTCTTCATCGTCTTCACCATCTTCATCGTCTTCATCGTTCGTCTTCACCGTCTTCATCGTCTTCATCGTCTTCACCGTCTTCATCGTCTTCACCGTCTTCATCGTCTTCATCGTCTTCACCGTCTTCACCGTCTTCACCGTCTTCACCGTCTTCACCGTCTTCATCGTTCGTCTTCATCGTCTTCATCGTCTTCACCGTCTTCATCGTCTTCACCGTCTTCATCGTCTTCACCGTCTTCATCGTCTTCACCGTCTTCATCGTCTTCACCGTCTTCATCGATCGTCTTCACCGTCTTCACAGTCTTCATCGTCTTCACCGTCTTCATCGTCTTCACCGTCTTCATCGTCTTCACCGTCTTCATCGTCTTCACCGTTTTCATCGTCTTCATCGTCTTCACCGTCTTCATCGTCTTCATCGTTTGTCTTCACCGTCTTCATCATCTTCACCGTCTTCATCGTCTTCATCGTCTTCACCGTCTTCACCGTCTTCACCGTCTTCACCGTCTTCATCGTTCGTCTTCATCGTCTTCATCGTCTTCACCGTCTTCATCGTCTTCACCGTCTTCATCGTCTTCACCGTCTTCATCGTCTTCACCGTCTTCATCGTCTTCATCGTTCGTCTTCACCGTCTTCACAGTCTTCATCGTCTTCACCGTCTTCATCGTCTTTACCGTCTTCATCGTCTTCACCGCCTTCATCGTCTTCACCGTCTTCATCGTCTTCACCGTCTTCATCGTCTTCACCGTCTTCAACGTCTTCATCGTTCGTCTTCACCGTCTTCATCGTCTTCATCGTCTTCATCGTCTTCACCGTCTTCACCGTCTTCACCGTCTTCATCGTCTTCATCGTTCGTCTTCATCGTCTTCATCGTTCGTCTTCATCGTCTTCATCGTTCGTCTTCACCCTCTCCACAGTCTTCATCGTCTTCACCGTCTTCATCGTCTTCACCGTCTTCATCGTCTTCACCGTCTTCATCATCTTCACCGTCTTCATCGTCTTCACCGTCTTCACCGTCTTCACCGTCTTCATCGTTCGTCTTCATCGTCTTCATCGTCTTCACCGTCTTCATCGTCTTCACCGTCTTCATCGTCTTCACCGTCTTCATCGTCTTCACCGTCTTCATCGTCTTCATCGTTCGTCTTCACCGTCTTCATCGTCTTCACCGTCTTCATCGTCTTCATCGTTCGTCTTCACCGTCTTCATCGTTCGTCTTCATCGTCTTCATCGTTCGTCTTCACCCTCTCCACAGTCTTCATCGTCTTCACCGTCTTCATCGTCTTCACCGTCTTCATCGTCTTCATCGTCTTCACCGTCTTCATCGTCTTCACCGTCTTCATCGTCTTCACCGTCTTCACCGTCTTCATCGTCTTCACCGTCTTCATCGTCTTCACCGTCTTCATCGTCTTCACCGTCTTCATCGTCTTCATCGTTCGTCTTCACCGTCTTCACAGTCTTCATCGTCTTCACCGTCTTCATCGTCTTTACCGTCTTCATCGGCTTCACCGCCATCATCGTCTTCACCGTCTTCATCGTCTTCACCGTCTTCATCGTCTACACCGTCTTCAACGTCTTCATCGTTCGTCTTCACCGTCTTCATCGTCTTCATCGTCTTCATCGTCTTCACCGTCTTCACCGTCTTCACCGTCTTCATCGTCTTCATCGTTCGTCTTCATCGTCTTCATCGTTCGTCTTCATCGTCTTCATCGTTCGTCTTCACCCTCTCCACAGTCTTCATCGTCTTCACCGTCTTCATCGTCTTCACCGTCTTCATCGTCTTCACCGTCTTCATCGTCTTCATCGTCTTCACCGTCTTCATCGTCTTTATCGTCTTCATCGTCTTCATCGTCTTCACCGTCTTCACCGTCTTCACCGTCTTCATCGTCTTCATCATCTTCATCGTCTTCATCGTCTTCATCGTCTTCACCGTCTTCATCGTCTTCATCGTCTTCATCGTCTTCATCGTCTTCACCGTCTTCACCGTCTTCACCGTCTTCACCGTCTTCACCGTCTTCACCGTCTTCACCGTCTTCATCGTCTTCATCGTCTTCATCGTCTTCACCGTCTTCATCGTCTTCACCGTCTTCATCGTCTTCATCGTCTTCACCGTCTTCATCGTCTTCACCGTCTTCATCGTCTTCACCGTCTTCATCGTCTTCACCGTCTTCATCGTCTTCACCGTCTTCATCGTCTTCATCGTCTTCACCGTCTTCACCGTCTTCACCGTCTTCACCGTCTTCACCGTCTTCACCGTTTTCACCGTCTTCACCGTCTTCATCGTTCGTCTTCATCGTCTTCATCGTCTTCACCGTCTTCATCGTCTTCACCGTCTTCATCGTCTTCACCGTCTTCATCGTCTTCACCGTCTTCATCGTCTTCACCGTCTTCATCGATCGTCTTCACCGTCTTCATTGTCTTCACCGTCTTCACCGTCTTCATCGTCTTCACCGTCTTCACCGTCTTCACCGTCTTCATCGTCTTCATCGTTCGTCTTCATCGTCTTCATCGTTCGTCTTCATCGTCTTCATCGTTCGTCTTCACCCTCTCCACAGTCTTCATCGTCTTCACCGTCTTCATCGTCTTCACCGTCTTCATCGTCTTCACCGTCTTCATCGTCTTCATCGTCTTCACCGTCTTCATCGTCTTTATCGTCTTCATCGTCTTCATCGTCTTCACCGTCTTCACCGTCTTCACCGTCTTCATCGTCTTCATCATCTTCATCGTCTTCATCGTCTTCATCGTCTTCACCGTCTTCATCGTCTTCATCGTCTTCATCGTCTTCATCGTCTTCACCGTCTTCACCGTCTTCACCGTCTTCACCGTCTTCACCGTCTTCACCGTCTTCACCGTCTTCATCGTCTTCATCGTCTTCATCGTCTTCACCGTCTTCATCGTCTTCACCGTCTTCATCGTCTTCATCGTCTTCACCGTCTTCATCGTCTTCACCGTCTTCATCGTCTTCACCGTCTTCATCGTCTTCACCGTCTTCATCGTCTTCACCGTCTTCATCGTCTTCATCGTCTTCACCGTCTTCACCGTCTTCACCGTCTTCACCGTCTTCACCGTCTTCACCGTCTTCACCGTCTTCATCGTTCGTCTTCATCGTCTTCATCGTCTTCACCGTCTTCATCGTCTTCACCGTCTTCATCGTCTTCACCGTCTTCATCGTCTTCACCGTCTTCATCGTCTTCACCGTCTTCATCGATCGTCTTCACCGTCTTCATTGTCTTCACCGTCTTCACCGTCTTCATCGTCTTCACCGTCTTCATCGTCTTCACCGTCTTCATCGTCTTCATCGTCTTCACCGTCTTCATCGTCTTCACCGTCTTCATCGTCTTCATCGTCTTCATCGTTCGTCTTCAGCGTCTTCATCGTCTTCACCGTCTTCATCGTCTTCACTGTCTTCATCGTCTTCACCGTCTTCATCGTCTTCATCGTTCGTCTTCACCGTCTTCATCGTCTTCACCGTCTTCATCGTCTTCATCGTTCGTCTTCAGCGTCTTCATCGTCTTCACCGTCTTCATCGTCTTCACCGTCTTCACCGTCTTCACCGTCTTCATCGTCTTCACCGTCTTCATCGTCTTCATCGTCTTCACCGTCTTCATCGTCTTCATCGTTCGTCTTCACCGTCTTCATCGTCTTCATCGTCTTCACCGTCTTCATCGTCTTCATCGTTCGTCTTCACCGTCTTCATCGTCTTCACCGTCTTCATCGTCTTCATCGTCTTCACCGTCTTCACCGTTTTCACCGTCTTCACCGTCTTCACCGTCTTCATCGTTCGTCTTCATCGTCTTCATCGTCTTCACCGTCTTCATCGTCTTCACCGTCTTCATCGTCTTCACCGTCTTCATCGTCTTCACCGTCTTCATCGATCGTCTTCACCGTCTTCACAGTCTTCATCGTCTTCACCGTCTTCATCGTCTTCATCGTCTTCATCGTCTTCACCGTCTTCATCGTCTTCATCGTCTTCATCGTCTTCATCGTCTTCACCGTCTTCACCGTCTTCACCGTCTTCACCGTCTTCACCGTCTTCACCGTCTTCACCGTCTTCATCGTCTTCATCGTCTTCATCGTCTTCACCGTCTTCATCGTCTTCACCGTCTTCATCGTCTTCATCGTCTTCACCGTCTTCATCGTCTTCACCGTCTTCATCGTCTTCACCGTCTTCATCGTCTTCACCGTCTTCATCGTCTTCACCGTCTTCATCGTCTTCATCGTCTTCACCGTCTTCACCGTCTTCACCGTCTTCACCGTCTTCACCGTCTTCACCGTCTTCACCGTCTTCACCGTCTTCATCGTTCGTCTTCATCGTCTTCATCGTCTTCACCGTCTTCATCGTCTTCACCGTCTTCATCGTCTTCACCGTCTTCATCGTCTTCACCGTCTTCATCGTCTTCACCGTCTTCATCGATCGTCTTCACCGTCTTCATTGTCTTCACCGTCTTCACCGTCTTCATCGTCTTCACCGTCTTCATCGTCTTCACCGTCTTCATCGTCTTCATCGTCTTCACCGTCTTCATCGTCTTCACCGTCTTCATCGTCTTCATCGTCTTCATCGTTCGTCTTCAGCGTCTTCATCGTCTTCACCGTCTTCATCGTCTTCACTGTCTTCATCGTCTTCACCGTCTTCATCGTCTTCATCGTTCGTCTTCACCGTCTTCATCGTCTTCACCGTCTTCATCGTCTTCATCGTTCGTCTTCAGCGTCTTCATCGTCTTCACCGTCTTCATCGTCTTCACCGTCTTCACCGTCTTCACCGTCTTCATCGTCTTCACCGTCTTCATCGTCTTCATCGTCTTCACCGTCTTCATCGTCTTCATCGTTCGTCTTCACCGTCTTCATCGTCTTCATCGTCTTCACCGTCTTCATCGTCTTCATCGTTCGTCTTCACCGTCTTCATCGTCTTCACCGTCTTCATCGTCTTCATCGTCTTCACCGTCTTCACCGTTTTCACCGTCTTCACCGTCTTCACCGTCTTCATCGTTCGTCTTCATCGTCTTCATCGTCTTCACCGTCTTCATCGTCTTCACCGTCTTCATCGTCTTCACCGTCTTCATCGTCTTCACCGTCTTCATCGATCGTCTTCACCGTCTTCACAGTCTTCATCGTCTTCACCGTCTTCATCGTCTTCACCGTCTTCATCGTCTTCACCGTCTTCATCGTCTTCATCGTTCGTCTTCACCGTCTTCATCGTCTTCATCGTCTTCACCGTCTTCATCGTCTTCACCGTCTTCATCGTCTTCACCGTCTTCATCGGCTTCACCGTCTTCATCGTCTTCACCGTCTTCATCGTCTTCACCGTCTTCACCGTCTTCATCGTCTTCACCGTCTTCATCGTCTTCACCGTCTTCATCGTCTTCACCGTCTTCATCGTCTTCACCGTCTTCATCGTCTTCACCGTCTTCATCGTCTTCATCGTCTTCACCGTCTTCACCGTCTTCACCGTCTTCACCGTCTTCACCGTCTTCCCCGTCTTCACCGTCTTCACCGTCTTCACCGTCTTCACCGTCTTCATCGTTCGTCTTCATCGTCTTCATCGTCTTCACCGTCTTCATCGTCTTCACCGTCTTCATCGTCTTCACCGTCTTCATCGTCTTCACCGTCTTCATCGTCTTCACCGTCTTCATCGATCGTCTTCACCGTCTTCATTGTCTTCACCGTCTTCACCGTCTTCATCGTCTTCACCGTCTTCATCGTCTTCACCGTCTTCATCGTCTTCACCGTCTTCATCGTCTTCATCGTCTTCACCGTCTTCATCGTCTTCACCGTCTTCATCGTCTTCATCGTCTTCATCGTTCGTCTTCAGCGTCTTCATCGTCTTCACCGTCTTCATCGTCTTCACTGTCTTCATCGTCTTCACCGTCTTCATCGTCTTCATCGTTCGTCTTCACCGTCTTCATCGTCTTCACCGTCTTCATCGTCTTCATCGTTCGTCTTCAGCGTCTTCATCGTCTTCACCGTCTTCATCGTCTTCACCGTCTTCACCGTCTTCACCGTCTTCATCGTCTTCACCGTCTTCATCGTCTTCATCTTCTTCACCGTCTTCATCGTCTTCATCGTTCGTCTTCACCGTCTTCATCGTCTTCATCGTCTTCACCGTCTTCATCGTCTTCATCGTTCGTCTTCACCGTCTTCATCGTCTTCACCGTCTTCATCGTCTTCATCGTCTTCACCGTCTTCACCGTCTTCACCGTCTTCACCGTCTTCATCGTTCGTCTTCATCGTCTTCATCGTCTTCACCGTCTTCATCGTCTTCACCGTCTTCATCGTCTTCACCGTCTTCATCGTCTTCACCGTCTTCATCGATCGTCTTCACCGTCTTCACAGTCTTCATCGTCTTCACCGTCTTCATCGTCTTCACCGTCTTCATCGTCTTCACCGTCTTCATCGTCTTCATCGTTCGTCTTCACCGTCTTCACCGTCTTCATCTTCTTCATCGTTCGTCTTCATCGTCTTCACCGTCTTCACCGTCTTCATCGTCTTCATCGTCTTCACCGTCTTCACCGTTTTCACCGTCTTCACCGTCTTCACCGTCTTCATCGTTCGTCTTCATCGTCTTCATCGTCTTCACCGTCTTCATCGTCTTCACCGTCTTCATCGTCTTCACCGTCTTCATCGTCTTCACCGTCTTCATCGATCGTCTTCACCGTCTTCACAGTCTTCATCGTCTTCACCGTCTTCATCGTCTTCATCGTCTTCATCGTCTTCACCGTCTTCATCGTCTTCATCGTCTTCATCGTCTTCATCGTCTTCACCGTCTTCACCGTCTTCACCGTCTTCACCGTCTTCACCGTCTTCACCGTCTTCACCGTCTTCATCGTCTTCATCGTCTTCATCGTCTTCACCGTCTTCATCGTCTTCACCGTCTTCATCGTCTTCATCGTCTTCACCGTCTTCATCGTCTTCACCGTCTTCATCGTCTTCACCGTCTTCATCGTCTTCACCGTCTTCATCGTCTTCACCGTCTTCATCGTCTTCATCGTCTTCACCGTCTTCACCGTCTTCACCGTCTTCACCGTCTTCACCGTCTTCACCGTCTTCACCGTCTTCACCGTCTTCATCGTTCGTCTTCATCGTCTTCATCGTCTTCACCGTCTTCATCGTCTTCACCGTCTTCATCGTCTTCACCGTCTTCATCGTCTTCACCGTCTTCATCGTCTTCACCGTCTTCATCGATCGTCTTCACCGTCTTCATTGTCTTCACCGTCTTCACCGTCTTCATCGTCTTCACCGTCTTCATCGTCTTCACCGTCTTCATCGTCTTCATCGTCTTCACCGTCTTCATCGTCTTCACCGTCTTCATCGTCTTCATCGTCTTCATCGTTCGTCTTCAGCGTCTTCATCGTCTTCACCGTCTTCATCGTCTTCACTGTCTTCATCGTCTTCACCGTCTTCATCGTCTTCATCGTTCGTCTTCACCGTCTTCATCGTCTTCACCGTCTTCATCGTCTTCATCGTTCGTCTTCAGCGTCTTCATCGTCTTCACCGTCTTCATCGTCTTCACCGTCTTCACCGTCTTCACCGTCTTCATCGTCTTCACCGTCTTCATCGTCTTCATCGTCTTCACCGTCTTCATCGTCTTCATCGTTCGTCTTCACCGTCTTCATCGTCTTCATCGTCTTCACCGTCTTCATCGTCTTCATCGTTCGTCTTCACCGTCTTCATCGTCTTCACCGTCTTCATCGTCTTCATCGTCTTCACCGTCTTCACCGTTTTCACCGTCTTCACCGTCTTCACCGTCTTCATCGTTCGTCTTCATCGTCTTCATCGTCTTCACCGTCTTCATCGTCTTCACCGTCTTCATCGTCTTCACCGTCTTCATCGTCTTCACCGTCTTCATCGATCGTCTTCACCGTCTTCACAGTCTTCATCGTCTTCACCGTCTTCATCGTCTTCACCGTCTTCATCGTCTTCACCGTCTTCATCGTCTTCATCGTTCGTCTTCACCGTCTTCATCGTCTTCATCGTCTTCACCGTCTTCATCGTCTTCACCGTCTTCATCGTCTTCACCGTCTTCATCGGCTTCACCGTCTTCATCGTCTTCACCGTCTTCATCGTCTTCACCGTCTTCACCGTCTTCATCGTCTTCACCGTCTTCATCGTCTTCACCGTCTTCATCGTCTTCACCGTCTTCATCGTCTTCACCGTCTTCATCGTCTTCACCGTCTTCATCGTCTTCATCGTCTTCACCGTCTTCACCGTCTTCACCGTCTTCACCGTCTTCACCGTCTTCCCCGTCTTCACCGTCTTCACCGTCTTCACCGTCTTCACCGTCTTCATCGTTCGTCTTCATCGTCTTCATCGTCTTCACCGTCTTCATCGTCTTCACCGTCTTCATCGTCTTCACCGTCTTCATCGTCTTCACCGTCTTCATCGTCTTCACCGTCTTCATCGATCGTCTTCACCGTCTTCATTGTCTTCACCGTCTTCACCGTCTTCATCGTCTTCACCGTCTTCATCGTCTTCACCGTCTTCATCGTCTTCATCGTCTTCACCGTCTTCATCGTCTTCACCGTCTTCATCGTCTTCATCGTCTTCATCGTTCGTCTTCAGCGTCTTCATCGTCTTCACCGTCTTCATCGTCTTCACTGTCTTCATCGTCTTCACCGTCTTCATCGTCTTCATCGTTCGTCTTCACCGTCTTCATCGTCTTCACCGTCTTCATCGTCTTCATCGTTCGTCTTCAGCGTCTTCATCGTCTTCACCGTCTTCATCGTCTTCACCGTCTTCACCGTCTTCACCGTCTTCATCGTCTTCACCGTCTTCATCGTCTTCATCTTCTTCACCGTCTTCATCGTCTTCATCGTTCGTCTTCACCGTCTTCATCGTCTTCATCGTCTTCACCGTCTTCATCGTCTTCATCGTTCGTCTTCACCGTCTTCATCGTCTTCACCGTCTTCATCGTCTTCATCGTCTTCACCGTCTTCACCGTCTTCACCGTCTTCACCGTCTTCATCGTTCGTCTTCATCGTCTTCATCGTCTTCACCGTCTTCATCGTCTTCACCGTCTTCATCGTCTTCACCGTCTTCATCGTCTTCACCGTCTTCATCGATCGTCTTCACCGTCTTCACAGTCTTCATCGTCTTCACCGTCTTCATCGTCTTCACCGTCTTCATCGTCTTCACCGTCTTCATCGTCTTCATCGTTCGTCTTCACCGTCTTCATCGTCTTCATCGTCTTCACCGTCTTCATCGTCTTCACCGTCTTCATCGTCTTCACCGTCTTCATCGTCTTCACCGTCTTCATCGTCTTCACCGTCTTCATCGTCTTCACCGTCTTCATCGTCTTCACCGTCTTCACCGTCTTCATCGTCTTCACCGTCTTCATCGTCTTCACCGTCTTCACCGTCTTCATCTTCTTCATCGTTCGTCTTCATCGTCTTCACCGTCTTCACCGTCTTCGTCGTCTTCATCGTCTTCACCGTCTTCACCGTCTTCATCGTCTTCACCGTCTTCACCGTCTTCACCGTCTTCATCGTCTTCACCGTCTTCATCGTCTTCACCGTCTTCATCGTCTTCACCGTCTTCACCGTCTTCATCTTCTTCATCGTTCGTCTTCACCGTCTTCACCGTCTTCATCGTCTTCACCGTCTTCATCGTCTTCACCGTCTTCACCGTCTTCATCGTCTTCACCGTCTTCACCGTATTCACCGTCTTTATCGTCTTTATCGTCTTCATCGTCTTCACCGTCTTCACCGTCTTCACCGTCTTCACCGTCTTCATCGTCTTCATCGTCTTCATCGTCTTCATCGTCTTCATCGTCTTCACCGTCTTCATCGTTTTCATCGTCTTCATTGTCTTCATCGTCTTCACCGTCTTCACCGTCTTCACCGTCTTCATCGTCTTCATCGTCTTCATCGTTCGTCTTCACCGTCTTCATCGTTTTCATCGTCTTCACCGTCTTCATCGTCTTCATCGTTCGTCTTCACCGTCTTCACCGTCTTCACCGTCTTCACCGTCTTCACCGTCTTCACCGTCTTCACCGTCTTCACCGTCTTCATCGTTCGTCTTCATCGTCTTCACCGTCTTCATCGATCGTCTTCACCGTCTTCACAGTCTTCATCGTCTTCACCGTCTTCATCGTCTTCACCGTCTTCATCGTCTTCACCGTCTTCATCGTCTTCACCGTCTTCATCGTCTTCACCGTCTTCATCGTCTTCACCGTCTTCATCGTCTTCATCGTTCGTCTTCACCGTCTTCATCGTCTTCATCGTCTTCACCGTCTTCATCGTCTTCACCGTCTTCATCGTCTTCACCGTCTTCATCGTCTTCACCGTCTTCATCGTCTTCACCGTCTTCATCGTTCGTCTTCATCGTCTTCACCGTCTTCACCGTCTTCATCGTCTTCATCGTCTTCACCGTCTTCATCGTCTTCAACGTCTTCATCGTCTTCATCGTTCGTCTTCACCGTCTTCACCGTCTTCATCGTCTTCACCGTCTTCATCGTCTTCACCGTTTTCATCGTCTTCATCGTCTTCACCGTCTTCATCGTCTTCATCGTTCGTCTTCACCGTCTTCATCATCTTCACCGTCTTCATCGTCTTCATCGTCTTCACCGTCTTCACCGTCTTCATCGTTCGTCTTCATCGTCTTCACCGTCTTCATCGTCTTCACCGTCTTCATCGTCTTCATCGTTCGTCTTCACCGTCTTCATCGTCTTCATCGTCTTCACCGTCTTCATCGTCTTCACCGTCTTCATCGTCTTCACCGTCTTCATCGTCTTCACCGTCTTCATCGTCTTCACCGTCTTCATCGTCTTCACCGTCTTCACCGTCTTCATCGTCTTCACCGTCTTCATCGTCTTCACCGTCTTCACCGTCTTCATCTTCTTCATCGTTCGTCTTCATCGTCTTCACCGTCTTCACCGTCTTCATCGTCTTCATCGTCTTCACCGTCTTCACCGTCTTCACCGTCTTCACCGTCTTCACCGTCTTCATCGTCTTCATCGTCTTCATCGTCTTCACCGTCTTCACCGTCTTCACCGTCTTCATCGTCTTCACCGTCTTCATCGTCTTCATCGTTCGTCTTCACCGTCTTCACCGTCTTCATCGTCTTCATCGTCTTCATCGTCTTCACCGTCTTCACCGTCTTCATCGTCTTCACCGTCTTCACCGTATTCACCGTCTTTATCGTCTTTATCGTCTTCATCGTCTTCACCGTCTTCACCGTCTTCACCGTCTTCACCGTCTTCATCGTCTTCATCGTCTTCATCGTCTTCATCGTCTTCATCGTCTTCACCGTCTTCATCGTTTTCATCGTCTTCATCGTCTTCATCGTCTTCACCGTCTTCACCGTCTTCATCGTCTTCACCGTCTTCATCGTTTTCATCGTCTTCACCGTCTTCATCGTCTTCATCGTTCGTCTTCACCGTCTTCACCGTCTTCACCGTCTTCACCGTCTTCACCGTCTTCACCGTCTTCACCGTCTTCATCGTCTTCATCGTCTTCATCGTCTTCACCGTCTTCACCGTCTTCACCGTCTTCATCGTCTTCACCGTCTTCATCGTCTTCATCGTTCGTCTTCACCGTCTTCACCGTCTTCATCGTCTTCATCGTCTTCATCGTCTTCACCGTCTTCACCGTCTTCATCGTCTTCACCGTCTTCACCGTATTCACCGTCTTTATCGTCTTTATCGTCTTCATCGTCTTCACCGTCTTCACCGTCTTCACCGTCTTCACCGTCTTCATCGTCTTCATCGTCTTCATCGTCTTCATCGTCTTCATCGTCTTCACCGTCTTCATCGTTTTCATCGTCTTCATCGTCTTCATCGTCTTCACCGTCTTCACCGTCTTCATCGTCTTCACCGTCTTCATCGTTTTCATCGTCTTCACCGTCTTCATCGTCTTCATCGTTCGTCTTCACCGTCTTCACCGTCTTCACCGTCTTCACCGTCTTCACCGTCTTCACCGTCTTCACCGTCTTCACCGTCTTCACCGTCTTCATCGTTCGTCTTCATCGTCTTCACCGTCTTCATCGATCGTCTTGACCGTCTTCACAGTCTTCATCGTCTTCACCGTCTTCATCGTCTTCACCGTCTTCATCGTCTTCACCGTCTTCATCGTCTTCACCGTCTTCATCGTCTTCACCGTCTTCATCGTCTTCCTCGTTCGTCTTCACCGTCTTCATCGTCTTCATCGTCTTCACCGTCTTCATCGTCTTCACCGTCTTCATCGTCTTCACCGTCTTCATCGTCTTCACCGTCTTCATCGTCTTCACCGTCTTCATCGTTCGTCTTCATCGTCTTCACCGTCTTCACCGTCTTCATCGTCTTCACCGTCTTCATCGTCTTCATCGTTCGTCTTCACCGTCTTCATCGTCTTCATCGTCTTCACCGTCTTCATCGTCTTCACCGTCTTCATCGTCTTCACCGTCTTCATCGTCTTCACCGTCTTCATCGTCTTCACCGTCTTCATCGTCTTCACCGTCTTCACCGTCTTCATCGTCTTCACCGTCTTCATCGTCTTCACCGTCTTCACCGTCTTCATCTTCTTCATCGTTCGTCTTCATCGTCTTCACCGTCTTCACCGTCTTCATCGTCTTCATCGTCTTCACCGTCTTCACCGTCTTCACCGTCTTCACCGTCTTCACCGTCTTCATCGTCTTCATCGTCTTCATCGTCTTCACCGTCTTCACCGTCTTCACCGTCTTCATCGTCTTCACCGTCTTCATCGTCTTCATCGTTCGTCTTCACCGTCTTCACCGTCTTCATCGTCTTCATCGTCTTCATCGTCTTCACCGTCTTCACCGTCTTCATCGTCTTCACCGTCTTCACCGTATTCACCGTCTTTATCGTCTTTATCGTCTTCATCGTCTTCACCGTCTTCACCGTCTTCACCGTCTTCACCGTCTTCATCGTCTTCATCGTCTTCATCGTCTTCATCGTCTTCATCGTCTTCACCGTCTTCATCGTTTTCATCGTCTTCATCGTCTTCATCGTCTTCACCGTCTTCACCGTCTTCATCGTCTTCACCGTCTTCATCGTTTTCATCGTCTTCACCGTCTTCATCGTCTTCATCGTTCGTCTTCACCGTCTTCACCGTCTTCACCGTCTTCACCGTCTTCACCGTCTTCACCGTCTTCACCGTCTTCACCGTCTTCATCGTTCGTCTTCATCGTCTTCACCGTCTTCATCGATCGTCTTGACCGTCTTCACAGTCTTCATCGTCTTCACCGTCTTCATCGTCTTCACCGTCTTCATCGTCTTCACCGTCTTCATCGTCTTCACCGTCTTCATCGTCTTCACCGTCTTCATCGTCTTCCTCGTTCGTCTTCACCGTCTTCATCGTCTTCATCGTCTTCACCGTCTTCATCGTCTTCACCGTCTTCATCGTCTTCACCGTCTTCATCGTCTTCACCGTCTTCATCGTCTTCACCGTCTTCATCGTTCGTCTTCATCGTCTTCACCGTCTTCACCGTCTTCATCGTCTTCATCGTCTTCACCGTCTTCATCGTCTTCAACGTCTTCATCGTCTTCATCGTTCGTCTTCACCGTCTTCACCGTCTTCATCGTCTTCACCGTCTTCATCGTCTTCACCGTTTTCATCGTCTTCATCGTCTTCACCGTCTTCATCGTCTTCATCGTTCGTCTTCACCGTCTTCATCATCTTCACCGTCTTCATCGTCTTCATCGTCTTCACCGTCTTCACCGTCTTCACCGTCTTCATCGTTCGTCTTCATCGTCTTCATCGTCTTCACCGTCTTCATCGTCTTCACCGTCTTCATCGTCTTCACCGTCTTCATCGTCTTCACCGTCTTCATCGTCTTCACCGTCTTCATCGTCTTCATCGTTCGTCTTCACCGTCTTCACAGTCTTCATCGTCTTCACCGTCTTCATCGTCTTTACCGTCTTCATCGTCTTCACCGTCTTCATCGTCTTCACCGTCTTCATCGTCTTCACCGTCTTCATCGTCTTCACCGTCTTCATCGTCTTCATCGTTCGTCTTCACCGTCTTCACCGTCTTCATCGTCTTCACCGTCTTCATCGTCTTCACCGTCTTCACCGTCTTCACCGTTTTCATCGTCTTCACCGTCTTCACCGTATTCACCGTCTTTATCGTCTTTATCGTCTTCATCGTCTTCACCGTCTTCACCGTCTTCACCGTCTTCACCGTCTTCATCGTCTTCATCGTCTTCATCGTCTTCATCGTCTTCATCGTCTTCACCGTCTTCATCGTCTTCATCGTCTTCATCGTCTTCACCGTCTTCATCGTCTTCACTGTCTTCATCATCTTCACCGTCTTCATCGTCTTCATCGTTCGTCTTCACCGTCTTCATCGTCTTCACCGTCTTCATCGTCTTCATCGTTCGTCTTCAGCGTCTTCATCGTCTTCACCGTCTTCATCGTCTTCACCGTCTTCATCGTCTTCACCGTCTTCATCGTCTTCACCGTCTTCATCGTCTTCATCGTCTTCACCGTCTTCATCGTCTTCATCGTTCGTCTTCACCGTCTTCATCGTCTTCATCGTCTTCACCGTCTTCATCGTCTTCATCGTTCGTCTTCACCGTCTTCATCGTCTTCATCGTCTTCACCGTCTTCATCGTCTTCATCGTTCGTCTTTACCGTCTTCATCGTCTTCATCGTCTTCACCGTCTTCATCGTCTTCATCGTTCGTCTTCACCGTCTTCATCGTCTTCATCGTCTTCACCGTCTTCATCGTCTTCACCGTCTTCATCGTCTTCATCGTCTTCACCGTCTTCACCGTCTTCATCGTCTTCATCGTCTTCACCGTCTTCACCGTCTTCACCGTCTTCATCGTTCGTCTTCATCGTCTTCATCGTCTTCACCGTCTTCATCGTCTTCACCGTCTTCATCGTCTTCACCGTCTTCATCGTCTTCACCGTCTTCATCGTCTTCATCGTCTTCACCGTCTTCATCGTCTTCATCGTTCGTCTTCACCGTCTTCATCGTCTTCATCGTCTTCACCGTCTTCATCGTCTTCATCGTTCGTCTTCACCGTCTTCATCGTCTTCATCGTCTTCACCGTCTTCATCGTCTTCACCGTCTTCATCGTCTTCACCGTCTTCAACGTCTTCACCGTCTTCATCGTCTTCATCGTCTTCATCGTCTTCATCGTCTTCATCGTCTTCACCGTCTTCATCGTCTTCATCGTCTTCATCGTCTTCATCGTCTTCACCGTCTTCACCGTCTTCACCGTCTTCACCGTCTTCACCGTCTTCACCGTCTTCACCGTCTTCATCGTCTTCATCGTCTTCATCGTCTTCACCGTCTTCATCGTCTTCACCGTCTTCATCGTCTTCATCGTCTTCACCGTCTTCATCGTCTTCACCGTCTTCATCGTCTTCACCGTTTTCACCGTCTTCATCGTCTTCATCGTCTTCATCGTCTTCACCGTCTTCACCGTCTTCACCGTCTTCACCGTCTTCACCGTCTTCACCGTCTTCATCGTTCGTCTTCATCGTCTTTATCGTCTTCACCGTCTTCATCGTCTTCACCGTCTTCATCGTCTTCACCGTCTTCATCGTTCGTCTTCACCGTCTTCACAGTCTTCATCGTCTTCACCGTCTTCATCGTCTTCACCGTCTTCACCGTCTTCATCGTCTTCATCGTTCGTCTTCACCGTCTTCATCGTCTTCATCGTCTTCACCGTCTTCATCGTCTTCACCGTCTTCATCGTCTTCATCGTCTTCACCGTCTTCACCGTCTTCACCGTCTTCACCGTCTTCACCGTTCGTCTTCATCGTCTTCATCGTCTTCACCGTCTTCATCGTCTTCACCGTCTTCATCGTCTTCACCGTCTTCATCGATCGTCTTCACCGTCTTCACAGTCTTCATCGTCTTCACCGTCTTCATCGTCTTCATCGTTCGTCTTCACCGTCTTCATCGTCTTCATCGTCTTCACCGTCTTCATCGTCTTCACCGTCTTCATCGTCTTCACCGTCTTCAACGTCTTCATCGTCTTCACCGTCTTCACCGTTTTCACCGTCTTCATCGTCTTCATCGTCTTCATCGTCTTCATCGTCTTCATCGTCTTCACCGTCTTCATCGTCTTCATCGTCTTCATCGTCTTCATCGTCTTCACCGTCTTCACCGTCTTCACCGTCTTCACCGTCTTCACCGTCTTCACCGTCTTCACCGTCTTCATCGTCTTCATCGTCTTCATCGTCTTCACCGTCTTCATCGTCTTCACCGTCTTCATCGTCTTCATCGTCTTCACCGTCTTCATCGTCTTCACCGTCTTCATCGTCTTCACCGTTTTCACCGTCTTCATCGTCTTCACCGTCTTCACCGTCTTCACCGTCTTCACCGTCTTCATCGTTCGTCTTCATCGTCTTTATCGTCTTCACCGTCTTCATCGTCTTCACCGTCTTCATCGTCTTCACCGTCTTCATCGTTCGTCTTCACCGTCTTCACAGTCTTCATCGTCTTCACCGTCTTCATCGTCTTCACCGTCTTCACCGTCTTCATCGTCTTCATCGTTCGTCTTCACCGTCTTCATCGTCTTCATCGTCTTCACCGTCTTCATCGTCTTCACCGTCTTCATCGTCTTCATCGTCTTCACCGTCTTCACCGTCTTCACCGTCTTCACCGTCTTCACCGTTCGTCTTCATCGTCTTCATCGTCTTCACCGTCTTCATCGTCTTCACCGTCTTCATCGTCTTCACCGTCTTCATCGATCGTCTTCACCGTCTTCACAGTCTTCATCGTCTTCACCGTCTTCATCGTCTTCACCGTCTTCATCGTCTTCACCGTCTTCACCGTCTTCACCGTCTTCATCGTCTTCATCGTTCGTCTTCACCGTCTTCATCGTCTTCATCGTCTTCACCGTCTTCATCGTCTTCACCGTCTTCATCGTCTTCACCGTCTTCATCGTCTTTATCGTCTTCATCGTCTTCACCGTCTTCATCGTCTTCACCGTCTTCACCGTCTTCATCGTCTTCACCGTCTTCATCGTCTTCACCGTCTTCACCGTCTTCATCTTCTTCATCGTTCGTCTTCATCGTCTTTATCGTCTTCATCGTCTTCACCGTCTTCATCGTCTTCACCGTCTTCACCGTCTTCATCGTCTTCACCGTCTTCATCGTCTTCACCGTCTTCACCGTCTTCATCTTCTTCATCGTTCGTCTTCATCGTCTTCACCGTCTTCACCGTCTTCATCGTCTTCATCGTCTTCACCGTCTTCATCGTCTTCAACGTCTTCATCGTCTTCATCGTCTTCATCGTCTTCATCGTCTTCATCGTCTTCATCGTCTTCACTGTCTTCATCATCTTCACCGTCTTCATCGTCTTCATCGTTCGTCTTCACCGTCTTCATCGTCTTCACCGTCTTCATCGTCTTCATCGTTCGTCTTCAGCGTCTTCATCGTCTTCACCGTCTTCATCGTCTTCACCGTCTTCATCGTCTTCACCGTCTTCATCGTCTTCACCGTCTTCATCGTCTTCATCGTCTTCACCGTCTTCATCGTCTTCATCGTTCGTCTTCACCGTCTTCATCGTCTTCATCGTCTTCACCGTCTTCATCGTCTTCATCGTTCGTCTTCACCGTCTTCATCGTCTTCATCGTCTTCACCGTCTTCATCGTCTTCATCGTTCGTCTTTACCGTCTTCATCGTCTTCATCGTCTTCACCGTCTTCATCGTCTTCATCGTTCGTCTTCACCGTCTTCATCGTCTTCATCGTCTTCACCGTCTTCATCGTCTTCACCGTCTTCATCGTCTTCATCGTCTTCACCGTCTTCACCGTCTTCATCGTCTTCATCGTCTTCACCGTCTTCACCGTCTTCACCGTCTTCATCGTTCGTCTTCATCGTCTTCATCGTCTTCACCGTCTTCATCGTCTTCACCGTCTTCATCGTCTTCACCGTCTTCATCGTCTTCACCGTCTTCATCGTCTTCATCGTCTTCACCGTCTTCATCGTCTTCATCGTTCGTCTTCACCGTCTTCATCGTCTTCATCGTCTTCACCGTCTTCATCGTCTTCATCGTTCGTCTTCACCGTCTTCATCATCTTCATCGTCTTCACCGTCTTCATCGTCTTCACCGTCTTCATCGTCTTCACCGTCTTCAACGTCTTCACCGTCTTCATCGTCTTCATCGTCTTCATCGTCTTCATCGTCTTCATCGTCTTCACCGTCTTCATCGTCTTCATCGTCTTCATCGTCTTCATCGTCTTCACCGTCTTCACCGTCTTCACCGTCTTCACCGTCTTCACCGTCTTCACCGTCTTCACCGTCTTCATCGTCTTCATCGTCTTCATCGTCTTCACCGTCTTCATCGTCTTCACCGTCTTCATCGTCTTCATCGTCTTCACCGTCTTCATCGTCTTCACCGTCTTCATCGTCTTCACCGTTTTCACCGTCTTCATCGTCTTCATCGTCTTCATCGTCTTCACCGTCTTCACCGTCTTCACCGTCTTCACCGTCTTCACCGTCTTCACCGTCTTCATCGTTCGTCTTCATCGTCTTTATCGTCTTCACCGTCTTCATCGTCTTCACCGTCTTCATCGTCTTCACCGTCTTCATCGTTCGTCTTCACCGTCTTCACAGTCTTCATCGTCTTCACCGTCTTCATCGTCTTCACCGTCTTCACCGTCTTCATCGTCTTCATCGTTCGTCTTCACCGTCTTCATCGTCTTCATCGTCTTCACCGTCTTCATCGTCTTCACCGTCTTCATCGTCTTCATCGTCTTCACCGTCTTCACCGTCTTCACCGTCTTCACCGTCTTCACCGTTCGTCTTCATCGTCTTCATCGTCTTCACCGTCTTCATCGTCTTCACCGTCTTCATCGTCTTCACCGTCTTCATCGTCTTCACCGTCTTCATCGTTCATCTTCACCGTCTTCACAGTCTTCATCGTCTTCACCGTCTTCATCGTCTTCACCGTCTTCACCGTCTTCATCGTCTTCATCGTTCGTCTTCACCGTCTTCATCGTCTTCATCGTCTTCACCGTCTTCATCGTCTTCACCGTCTTCATCGTCTTCATCGTCTTCACCGTCTTCACCGTCTTCACCGTCTTCACCGTCTTCACCGTTCGTCTTCATCGTCTTCATCGTCTTCACCGTCTTCATCGTCTTCACCGTCTTCATCGTCTTCACCGTCTTCATCGATCGTCTTCACCGTCTTCACAGTCTTCATCGTCTTCACCGTCTTCATCGTCTTCACCGTCTTCATCGTCTTCACCGTCTTCACCGTCTTCACCGTCTTCATCGTCTTCATCGTTCGTCTTCACCGTCTTCATCGTCTTCATCGTCTTCACCGTCTTCATCGTCTTCACCGTCTTCATCGTCTTCACCGTCTTCATCGTCTTTATCGTCTTCATCGTCTTCACCGTCTTCATCGTCTTCACCGTCTTCACCGTCTTCATCGTCTTCACCGTCTTCATCGTCTTCACCGTCTTCACCGTCTTCATCTTCTTCATCGTTCGTCTTCATCGTCTTTATCGTCTTCATCGTTTTCACCGTCTTCATCGTCTTCACCGTCTTCACCGTCTTCATCGTCTTCACCGTCTTCATCGTCTTCACCGTCTTCACCGTCTTCATCTTCTTCATCGTTCGTCTTCATCGTCTTCACCGTCTTCACCGTCTTCATCGTCTTCATCGTCTTCACCGTCTTCATCGTCTTCAACGTCTTCATCGTCTTCATCGTCTTCATCGTCTTCACCGTCTTCATCGTCTTCACCGTCTTCATCGTCTTCACCGTCTTCATCGTCTTCACCGTCTTCATCGTCTTCATCGTTCGTCTTCACCGTTTTCACCGTCTTCATCGTCTTCACCGTCTTCATCGTCTTCACCGTCTTCATCGTCTTCACCGTCTTCACCGTCTTCATCGTCTTCACCGTCTTCACCGTATTCACCGTCTTTATCGTCTTTATCGTCTTCATCGTCTTCACCGTCTTCACCGTTTTCACCGTCTTCACCGTCTTCATCGTCTTCATCGTCTTCATCGTCTTCATCGTCTTCACCGTCTTCATCGTCTTCATCGTCTTCATCGTCTTCATCGTCTTCACCGTCTTCACCGTCTTCACCGTCTTCATCGTCTTCATCGTCTTCATCGTTCGTCTTCAGCGTCTTCATCGTCTTCACCGTCTTCATCGTCTTCATTGTCTTCATCGTCTTCACCGTCTTCATCGTCTTCATCGTTCGTCTTCACCGTCTTCATCGTCTTCACCGTCTTCATCGTCTTCACCGTCTTCATCGTCTTCATCGTTCGTCTTCACCGTCTTCACCGTCTTCATCGTCTTCACCGTCTTCATCGTCTTCACCGTCTTCATCGTCTTCACCGTCTTCATCGTCTTCACCGTCTTCATCGTCTTCACCGTCTTCATCGTCTTCACCGTCTTCATCGATCGTCTTCACCGTCTTCACAGTCTTCATCGTCTTCACCGTCTTCATCGTCTTCACCGTCTTCATCGTCTTCACCGTCTTCATCGTCTTCACCGTCTTCATCGTCTTCACCGTCTTCATCGTCTTCACCGTCTTCATCGTCTTCACCGTCTTCATCGTCTTCACCGTCTTCACCGTCTTCATCGTCTTCATCGTTCGTCTTCACCGTCTTCATCGTCTTCATCGTCTTCACCGTCTTCATCGTCTTCACCGTCTTCATCGTCTTCACCGTCTTCATCGTCTTTACCGTCTTCATCGTCTTCACCGTCTTCATCGTCTTCACCGTCTTCACCGTCTTCATCGTCTTCACTGTCTTCATCGTCTTCACCGTCTTCACCGTCTTCATCTTCTTCATCGTTCGTCTTCATCGTCTTCACCGTCTTCACCGTCTTCATCGTCTTCATCGTCTTCACCGTCTTCATCGTCTTCAACGTCTTCATCGTCTTCACCGTCTTCATCGTCTTCACCGTCTTCATCGTCTTCACCGTCTTCATCGTCTTCACCGTCTTCATCGTCTTCACCGTCTTCATCGTCTTCATCGTTCGTCTTCACCGTCTTCACCGTCTTCATCGTCTTCACCGTCTTCATCGTCTTCATCGTCTTCACCGTCTTCATCGTCTTCACCGTCTTCATCGTCTTCACCGTCTTCATCGTCTTTACCGTCTTCATCGTCTTCACCGTCTTCATCGTCTTCACCGTCTTCACCGTCTTCATCGTCTTCACTGTCTTCATCGTCTTCACCGTCTTCACCGTCTTCATCTTCTTCATCGTTCGTCTTCATCGTCTTCACCGTCTTCACCGTCTTCATCGTCTTCATCGTCTTCACCGTCTTCATCGTCTTCAACGTCTTCATCGTCTTCACCGTCTTCATCGTCTTCACCGTCTTCATCGTCTTCACCGTCTTCATCGTCTTCACCGTCTTCATCGTCTTCACCGTCTTCATCGTCTTCATCGTTCGTCTTCACCGTCTTCACCGTCTTCATCGTCTTCACCGTCTTCATCGTCTTCACCGTCTTCACCGTCTTCATCGTCTTCACCGTCTTCACCGTATTCACCGTCTTTATCGTCTTTATCGTCTTCATCGTCTTCACCGTCTTCACCGTTTTCACCGTCTTCACCGTCTTCATCGTCTTCATCGTCTTCATCGTCTTCATCGTCTTCACCGTCTTCATAGTCTTCATCGTCTTCATCGTCTTCATCGTCTTCACCGTCTTCACCGTCTTCACCGTCTTCATCGTCTTCATCGTCTTCATCGTTCGTCTTCAGCGTCTTCATCGTCTTCACCGTCTTCATCGTCTTCATTGTCTTCATCGTCTTCACCGTCTTCATCGTCTTCATCGTTCGTCTTCACCGTCTTCATCGTCTTCACCGTCTTCATCGTCTTCACCGTCTTCATCGTCTTCATCGTTCGTCTTCACCGTCTTCACCGTCTTCATCGTCTTCACCGTCTTCATCGTCTTCACCGTCTTCATCGTCTTCATCGTCTTCACCGTCTTCATCGTCTTCATCGTTCGTCTTCACCGTCATCATCGTCTTCATCGTCTTCACCGTCTTCATCGTCTTCATCGTCTTCACCGTCTTCATCGTCTTCACCGTCTTCATCGTCTTCACCGTCTTCATCGTCTTCACCGTCTTCATCGTCTTCACCGTCTTCATCGATCGTCTTCACCGTCTTCACAGTCTTCATCGTCTTCACCGTCTTCATCGTCTTCACCGTCTTCATCGTCTTCACCGTCTTCATCGTCTTCACCGTCTTCATCGTCTTCACCGTCTTCATCGTCTTCACCGTCTTCATCGTCTTCACCGTCTTCATCGTCTTCACCGTCTTCATCGTCTTCATCGTTCGTCTTCACCGTCTTCATCGTCTTCATCGTCTTCACCGTCTTCATCGTCTTCACCGTCTTCATCGTCTTCACCGTCTTCATCGTCTTTACCGTCTTCATCGTCTTCACCGTCTTCATCGTCTTCACCGTCTTCACCGTCTTCATCGTCTTCACTGTCTTCATCGTCTTCACCGTCTTCACCGTCTTCATCTTCTTCATCGTTCGTCTTCATCGTCTTCACCGTCTTCACCGTCTTCATCGTCTTCATCGTCTTCACCGTCTTCATCGTCTTCAACGTCTTCATCGTCTTCACCGTCTTCATCGTCTTCACCGTCTTCATCGTCTTCACCGTCTTCATCGTCTTCACCGTCTTCATCGTCTTCACCGTCTTCATCGTCTTCACCGTCTTCATCGTCTTCATCGTTCGTCTTCACCGTCTTCACCGTCTTCATCGTCTTCACCGTCTTCATCGTCTTCACCGTCTTCACCGTCTTCATCGTCTTCACCGTCTTCACCGTATTCACCGTCTTTATCGTCTTTATCGTCTTCATCGTCTTCACCGTCTTCACCGTTTTCACCGTCTTCACCGTCTTCATCGTCTTCATCGTCTTCATCGTCTTCATCGTCTTCACCGTCTTCATAGTCTTCATCGTCTTCATCGTCTTCATCGTCTTCACCGTCTTCACCGTCTTCACCGTCTTCATCGTCTTCATCGTCTTCATCGTTCGTCTTCAGCGTCTTCATCGTCTTCACCGTCTTCATCGTCTTCACAGTCTTCATCGTCTTCACCGTCTTCATCGTCTTCACCGTCTTCATCGTCTTCACCGTCTTCATCGTCTTCACCGTCTTCATCGTCTTCACCGTCTTCATCGTCTTCACCGTCTTCATCGTCTTCACCGTCTTCATCGTCTTCACCGTCTTCATCGTCTTCATCGTTCGTCTTCACCGTCTTCATCGTCTTCATCGTCTTCACCGTCTTCATCGTCTTCACCGTCTTCATCGTCTTCACCGTCTTCATCGTCTTTACCGTCTTCATCGTCTTCACCGTCTTCATCGTCTTCACCGTCTTCACCGTCTTCATCGTCTTCACTGTCTTCATCGTCTTCACCGTCTTCACCGTCTTCATCTTCTTCATCGTTCGTCTTCATCGTCTTCACCGTCTTCACCGTCTTCATCGTCTTCATCGTCTTCACCGTCTTCATCGTCTTCAACGTCTTCATCGTCTTCACCGTCTTCATCGTCTTCACCGTCTTCATCGTCTTCACCGTCTTCATCGTCTTCACCGTCTTCATCGTCTTCACCGTCTTCATCGTCTTCATCGTTCGTCTTCACCGTCTTCACCGTCTTCATCGTCTTCACCGTCTTCATCGTCTTCACCGTCTTCACCGTCTTCATCGTCTTCACCGTCTTCACCGTATTCACCGTCTTTATCGTCTTTATCGTCTTCATCGTCTTCACCGTCTTCACCGTTTTCACCGTCTTCACCGTCTTCATCGTCTTCATCGTCTTCATCGTCTTCACCGTCTTCACCGTCTTCATCGTCTTCACCGTCTTCATCGTCTTCACCGTCTTCACCGTCTTCACCGTCTTCATCGTCTTCACCGTCTTCACCGTATTCACCGTCTTTATCGTCTTTATCGTCTTCATCGTCTTCACCGTCTTCACCGTTTTCACCGTCTTCACCGTCTTCATCGTCTTCATCGTCTTCACCGTCTTCATCGTCTTCATCGTCTTCATCGTCTTCATCGTCTTCACCGTCTTCACCGTCTTCACCGTCTTCATCGTCTTCATCGTCTTCATCGTTCGTCTTCAGCGTCTTCATCGTCTTCACCGTCTTCATCGTCTTCATTGTCTTCATCGTCTTCACCGTCTTCATCGTCTTCATCGTTCGTCTTCACCGTCTTCATCGTCTTCACCGTCTTCATCGTCTTCACCGTCTTCATCGTCTTCATCGTTCGTCTTCACCGTCTTCATCGTCTTCATCGTCTTCACCGTCTTCATCGTCTTCACCGTCTTTATCGTCTTCACCGTCTTCATCGTCTTCACCGTCTTCATCGATCGTCTTCACCGTCTTCACAGTCTTCATCGTCTTCACCGTCTTCATCGTCTTCACCGTCTTCATCGTCTTCACCGTCTTCATCGTCTTCACCGTCTTCATCGTCTTCATCGTTCGTCTTCACCGTCTTCATCGTCTTCATCGTCTTCACCGTCTTCATCGTCTTCACCGTCTTCATCGTCTTCACCGTCTTCATCGTCTTTACCGTCTTCATCGTCTTCACCGTCTTCATCGTCTTCACCGTCTTCACCGTCTTCATCGTCTTCACCGTCTTCATCGTCTTCACCGTCTTCACCGTCTTCATCTTCTTCATCGTTCGTCTTCATCGTCTTCACCGTCTTCACCGTCTTCATCGTCTTCACCGTCTTCATCGTCTTCAACGTCTTCATCGTCTTCACCGTCTTCATCGTCTTCACCGTCTTCATCGTCTTCACCGTCTTCATCGTCTTCATCGTTCGTCTTCACCGTCTTCACCGTCTTCATCGTCTTCACCGTCTTCATCGTCTTCACCGTCTTCACCGTCTTCACCGTCTTCATCGTCTTCACCGTCTTCACCGTATTCACCGTCTTTATCGTCTTTATCGTCTTCATCGTCTTCACCGTCTTCACCGTTTTCACCGTCTTCACCGTCTTCATCGTCTTCATCGTCTTCACCGTCTTCATCGTCTTCATCGTCTTCATCGTCTTCATCGTCTTCACCGTCTTCACCGTCTTCACCGTCTTCATCGTCTTCATCGTCTTCATCGTTCGTCTTCAGCGTCTTCATCGTCTTCACCGTCTTCATCGTCTTCATTGTCTTCATCGTCTTCACCGTCTTCATCGTCTTCATCGTTCGTCTTCACCGTCTTCATCGTCTTCACCGTCTTCATCGTCTTCACCGTCTTCATCGTCTTCATCGTTCGTCTTCACTGTCTTCACCGTCTTCATCGTCTTCACCGTCTTCTTCGTCTTCACCGTCTTCATCGTCTTCATCGTCTTCACCGTCTTCATCGTCTTCATCGTTCGTCTTCACCGTCTTCATCGTCTTCATCGTCTTCACCGTCTTCATCGTCTTCACCGTCTTCATCGTCTTCATCGTCTTCACCGTCTTCACCGTCTTCACCGTCTTCACCGTCTTCACCGTTTTCATCGTTCGTCTTCATCGTCTTCATGGTCTTCACCGTCTTCATCGTCTTCACCGTCTTCATCGTCTTCACCGTCTTCATCGTCTTCACCGTCTTCATCGTCTTCACCGTTTTCATCGATCGTCTTCACCGTCTTCACAGTCTTCATCGTCTTCACCGTCTTCATCGTCTTCACCGTCTTCATCGTCTTCACCGTCTTCATCGTCTTCACCGTCTTCATCGTCTTCATCGTTCGTCTTCACCGTCTTCATCGTCTTCATCGTCTTCAGCGTCTTCATCGTCTTCACCGTCTTCATCGTCTTCACTGTCTTCATCGTCTTCACCGTCTTCATCGTCTTCATCGTTCGTCTTCACCGTCTTCATCGTCTTCACCGTCTTCATCGTCTTCACCGTCTTCATCGTCTTCACCGTCTTCATCGTCTTCACCGTCTTCATCGTCTTCATCGTTCGTCTTCACCGTCTTCACCGTCTTCATCATCTTCACCGTCTTCATCGTCTTCACCGTCTTCATCGTCTTCATCGTCTTCACCGTCTTCATCATCTTCACCGTCTTCATCGTCTTCACCGTCTTCATCGTCTTCATCGTCTTCACCGTCTTCATCGTCTTCATCGTTCGTCTTCACCGTCTTCATCGTCTTCATCGTCTTCACCGTCTTCATCGTCTTCACCGTCTTCATCGTCTTCATCGTCTTCACCGTCTTCACCGTCTTCACCGTCTTCACCGTCTTCATCGTTCATCTTCATCGTCTTCATGGTCTTCACCGTCTTCATCGTCTTCACCGTCTTCATCGTCTTCACCGTCTTCATCGTCTTCACCGTCTTCATCGATCGTCTTCACCGTCTTCACAGTCTTCATCGTTTTCACCGTCTTCATCGTCTTCACCGTCTTCATCGTCTTCACCGTCTTCATCGTCTTCACCGTCTTCATCGATCGTCTTCACCGTCTTCACAGTCTTCATCGTTTTCACCGTCTTCATCGTCTTCACCGTCTTCATCGTCTTCACCGTCTTCATCGTCTTCACCGTCTTCATCGTCTTCATCGTTCGTCTTCACCGTCTTCATCATCTTCATCGTCTTCACCGTCTTCATCGTCTTCACCGTCTTCATCGTCTTCATCGTTCGTCTTCACCGTCTTCACCGTCTTCATCGTCTTCACCGTCTTCATCGTCTTCACCGTCATCATCGTCTTCATCGTCTTCACCGTCTTCATCGTCTTCATCGTTCGTCTTCACCGTCTTCATCGTCTTCATCGTCTTCACCGTCTTCATCGTCTTCACCGTCTTCATCGTCTTCATCGTCTTCACCGTCTTCACCGTCTTCACCGTTTTCACCGTCTTCATCGTTCGTCTTCATCGTCTTCATCGTCTTCACCGTCTTCATCGTCTTCACCGTCTTCATCGTCTTCACCGTCTTCATCGTCTTCACCGTCTTCATCGTCTTCACCGTCTTCATCGATCGTCTTCACCGTCTTCACAGTCTTCATCGTCTTCACCGTCTTCATCGTCTTCACCGTCTTCATCGTCTTCATCGTTCGTCTTCACCGTCTTCATCGTCTTCATCGTCTTCACCGTCTTCATCGTCTTCTCCGTCTTCATCGTCTTCACCGTCTTCATCGTCTTCACCGTCTTCATCGTCTTCACCGTCTTCATCGTCTTCACCGTCTTCACCGTCTTCATCGTCTTCACCGTCTTCAACGTCTTCACCGTCTTCACCGTCTTCATCTTCTTCATCGTTCGTCTTCATCGTCTTCACCGTCTTCACCGTCTTCATCGTCTTCATCGTCTTCACCGTCTTCATCGTCTTCAACGTCTTCATCGTCTTCACCGTCTTCATGGTCTTCACCGTCTTCATCGTCTTCACCGTCTTCATCGTCTTCACCGTCTTCATCGTCTTCAACGTCTTCATCGTCTTCACCGTCTTCATGGTCATCACCGTCTTCATCGTCTTCACCGTCTTCATCGTCTTCACCGTCTTCATCGTCTTCACCGTCTTCATCGTCTTCATCGTTCGTCTTCACCGTCTTCACCGTCTTTATCGTCTTCATCGTCTTCATCGTCTTCACCGTCTTCATCGTCTTCATCGTCTTCATCGTCTTCATCGTCTTCACCGTCTTCACCGTCTTCACCGTCTTCATCGTCTTCATCGTCTTCATCGTTCGTCTTCACCGTCTTCATCGTCTTCATCGTCTTCACCGTCTTCATCGTCTTCACCGTCTTCATCGTCTTCATCGTTCGTCTTCACCGTCTTCACCGTCTTCATCGTCTTCACCGTCTTCATCGTCTTCACCGTCATCATCGTCTTCATCGTCTTCACCGTCTTCATCGTCTTCATCGTTCGTCTTCACCGTCTTCATCGTCTTCATCGTCTTCACCGTCTTCATCGTCTTCACCGTCTTCATCGTCTTCATCGTCTTCACCGTCTTCACCGTCTTCACCGTTTTCACCGTCTTCATCGTTCGTCTTCATCGTCTTCATCGTCTTCACCGTCTTCATCGTCTTCACCGTCTTCATCGTCTTCACCGTCTTCATCGTCTTCACCGTCTTCATCGATCGTCTTCACCGTCTTCACAGTCTTCATCGTCTTCACCGTCTTCATCGTCTTCACCGTCTTCATCGTCTTCACCGTCTTCATCGTCTTCACCGTCTTCATCGTCTTCACCGTCTTCATCGTCTTCACCGTCTTCATCGATCGTCTTCACCGTCTTCACAGTCTTCATCGTCTTCACCGTCTTCATCGTCTTCACCGTCTTCATCGTCTTCACCGTCTTCATCGTCTTCACCGTCTTCATCGTCTTCATCGTTCGTCTTCACCGTCTTCATCGTCTTCATCGTCTTCACCGTCTTCATCGTCTTCTCCGTCTTCATCGTCTTCACCGTCTTCATCGTCTTCACCGTCTTCATCGTCTTCACCGTCTTCACCGTCTTCATCGTCTTCACCGTCTTCATCGTCTTCACCGTCTTCATCGTCTTCACCGTCTTCACCGTCTTCATCTTCTTCATCGTTCGTCTTCATCGTCTTCACCGTCTTCACCGTCTTCATCGTCTTCATCGTCTTCACCGTCTTCATCGTCTTCAACGTCTTCATCGTCTTCACCGTCTTCATGGTCTTCACCGTCTTCATCGTCTTCACCGTCTTCATCGTCTTCACCGTCTTCATCGTCTTCAACGTCTTCATCGTCTTCACCGTCTTCATGGTCTTCACCGTCTTCATCGTCTTCACCGTCTTCATCGTCTTCACCGTCTTCATCGTCTTCACCGTCTTCATCGTCTTCATCGTTCGTCTTCACCGTCTTCACCGTCTTTATCGTCTTCATCGTCTTCATCGTCTTCACCGTCTTCATCGTCTTCATCGTCTTCATCGTCTTCATCGTCTTCACCGTCTTCACCGTCTTCATCGTCTTCATCGTCTTCACCGTCTTCACCGTCTTCACCGTCTTCACCGTTTTCATCGTTCGTCTTCATCGTCTTCATGGTCTTCACCGTCTTCATCGTCTTCACCGTCTTCATCGTCTTCACCGTCTTCATCGTCTTCACCGTCTTCATCGTCTTCACCGTCTTCATCGTCTTCACCGTTTTCATCGATCGTCTTCACCGTCTTCACAGTCTTCATCGTCTTCACCGTCTTCATCGTCTTCACCGTCTTCATCGTCTTCACCGTCTTCATCGTCTTCACCGTCTTCATCGTCTTCATCGTTCGTCTTCACCGTCTTCATCGTCTTCATCGTCTTCAGCGTCTTCATCGTCTTCACCGTCTTCATCGTCTTCACTGTCTTCATCGTCTTCACCGTCTTCATCGTCTTCATCGTTCGTCTTCACCGTCTTCATCGTCTTCACCGTCTTCATCGTCTTCACCGTCTTCATCGTCTTCACCGTCTTCATCGTCTTCATCGTTCGTCTTCACCGTCTTCACCGTCTTCATCGTCTTCACCGTCTTCATCGTCTTCACCGTCTTCATCGTCTTCATCGTCTTCACCGTCTTCATCGTCTTCATCGTTCGTCTTCACCGTCTTCATCGTCTTCATCGTCTTCACCGTCTTCATCGTCTTCACCGTCTTCATCGTCTTCATCGTCTTCACCGTCTTCACCGTCTTCACCGTCTTCATCGTTCGTCTTCATCGTCTTCATGGTCTTCACCGTCTTCATCGTCTTCACTGTCTTCATCGTATTCACCGTCTTCATCGTCTTCATCGTTCGTCTTCACCGTCTTCATCGTCTTCACCGTCTTCATCGTCTTCACCGTCTTCATCGTCTTCACCGTCTTCATCGTCTTCATCGTTCGTCTTCACCGTCTTCACCGTCTTCATCGTCTTCACCGTCTTCATCGTCTTCACCGTCTTCATCGTCTTCATCGTCTTCACCGTCTTCATCGTCTTCATCGTTCGTCTTCACCGTCTTCATCGTCTTCATCGTCTTCACCGTCTTCATCGTCTTCACCGTCTTCATCGTCTTCATCGTCTTCACCGTCTTCACCGTCTTCACCGTCTTCACCGTCTTCATCGTTCGTCTTCATCGTCTTCATGGTCTTCACCGTCTTCATCGTCTTCACCGTCTTCATCGTCTTCACCGTCTTCATCGTCTTCACCGTCTTCATCGATCGTCTTCACCGTCTTCACAGTCTTCATCGTTTTCACCGTCTTCATCGTCTTCACCGTCTTCATCGTCTTCACCGTCTTCATCGTCTTCACCGTCTTCATCGTCTTCATCGTTCGTCTTCACCGTCTTCATCGTCTTCATCGTCTTCACCGTCTTCATCGTCTTCACCGTCTTCATCGTCTTCATCGTTCGTCTTCACCGTCTTCACCGTCTTCATCGTCTTCATCGTCTTCACCGTCTTCATCGTCTTCATCGTTCGTCTTCACCGTCTTCATCGTCTTCATCGTCTTCACCGTCTTCATCGTCTTCACCGTCTTCATCGTCTTCATCGTCTTCACCGTCTTCACCGTCTTCACCGTTTTCACCGTCTTCATCGTTCGTCTTCATCGTCTTCATCGTCTTCACCGTCTTCATCGTCTTCACCATCTTCATCGTCTTCACCGTCTTCATCGTCTTCACCGTCTTCATCGATCGTCTTCACCGTCTTCACAGTCTTCATCGTCTTCACCGTCTTCATCGTCTTCACCGTCTTCATCGTCTTCACCGTCTTCATCGTCTTCACCGTCTTCATCGTCTTCATCGTTCGTCTTCACCGTCTTCATCGTCTTCATCGTCTTCACCGTCTTCATCGTCTTCTCCGTCTTCATCGTCTTCACCGTCTTCATCGTCTTCACCGTCTTCATCGTCTTCACCGTCTTCATCGTCTTCACCGTCTTCACCGTCTTCATCGTCTTCACCGTCTTCATCGTCTTCACCGTCTTCACCGTCTTCATCTTCTTCATCGTTCGTCTTCATCGTCTTCACCGTCTTCACCGTCTTCATCGTCTTCATCGTCTTCACCGTCTTCATCGTCTTCAACGTCTTCATCGTCTTCACCGTCTTCATGGTCTTCACCGTCTTCATCGTCTTCACCGTCTTCATCGTCTTCACCGTCTTCATCGTCTTCAACGTCTTCATCGTCTTTACCGTCTTCATGGTCTTCACCGTCTTCATCGTCTTCACCGTCTTCATCGTCTTCACCGTCTTCATCGTCTTCACCGTCTTCATCGTCTTCATCGTTCGTCTTCACCGTCTTCACCGTCTTTATCGTCTTCACCGTCTTCATCGTCTTCACCGTCTTCACCGTCTTCATCGTCTTCTCCGTCTTCATCGTCTTCACCGTCTTCATCGTCTTCACCGTCTTCATCGTCTTCACCGTCTTCATCGTCTTCACCGTCTTCATCGTCTTCATCGTTCGTCTTCACCGTCTTCACCGTCTTCATCGTCTTCACCGTCTTCATCGTCTTCACCGTCTTCATCGTCTTCATCGTCTTCACCGTCTTCATCGTCTTCATCGTTCGTCTTCACCGTCTTCATCGTCTTCACCGTCTTCACCGTCTTCACCGTCTTCACCGTCTTCACCGTCTTCACCGTCTTCACCGTCTTCACCGTCTTCATCGTTCGTCTTCATCGTCTTCATGGTCTTCACCGTCTTCATCGTCTTCACCGTCTTCATCGTCTTCACCGTCTTCATCGTCTTCACCGTCTTCACCGTCTTCACCGTCTTCATCGTTCGTCTTCATCGTCTTCATGGTCTTCACCGTCTTCATCGTCTTCACTGTCTTCATCGTCTTCACCGTCTTCATCGTCTTCATCGTTCGTCTTCACCGTCTTCATCGTCTTCACCGTCTTCATCGTCTTCACCGTCTTCATCGTCTTCACCGTCTTCATCGTCTTCATCGTTCGTCTTCACCGTCTTCACCGTCTTCATCGTCTTCACCGTCTTCATCGTCTTCACCGTCTTCATCGTCTTCATCGTCTTCACCGTCTTCATCGTCTTCATCGTTCGTCTTCACCGTCTTCATCGTCTTCATCGTCTTCACCGTCTTCATCGTCTTCACCGTCTTCATCGTCTTCATCGTCTTCACCGTCTTCACCGTCTTCACCGTCTTCACCGTCTTCATCGTTCGTCTTCATCGTCTTCATGGTCTTCACCGTCTTCATCGTCTTCACCGTCTTCATCGTCTTCACCGTCTTCATCGTCTTCACCGTCTTCATCGATCGTCTTCACCGTCTTCACAGTCTTCATCGTTTTCACCGTCTTCATCGTCTTCACCGTCTTCATCGTCTTCACCGTCTTCATCGTCTTCACCGTCTTCATCGTCTTCATCGTTCGTCTTCACCGTCTTCATCGTCTTCATCGTCTTCACCGTCTTCATCGTCTTCACCGTCTTCATCGTCTTCATCGTTCGTCTTCACCGTCTTCACCGTCTTCATCGTCTTCACCGTCTTCATCGTCTTCACCGTCATCATCGTCTTCATCGTCTTCACCGTCTTCATCGTCTTCATCGTTCGTCTTCACCGTCTTCATCGTCTTCATCGTCTTCACCGTCTTCATCGTCTTCACCGTCTTCATCGTCTTCATCGTCTTCACCGTCTTCACCGTCTTCACCGTTTTCACCGTCTTCATCGTTCGTCTTCATCGTCTTCATCGTCTTCACCGTCTTCATCGTCTTCACCGTCTTCATCGTCTTCACCGTCTTCATCGATCGTCTTCACCGTCTTCACAGTCTTCATCGTCTTCACCGTCTTCATCGTCTTCACCGTCTTCATCGTCTTCACCGTCTTCATCGTCTTCACCGTCTTCATCGTCTTCATCGTTCGTCTTCACCGTCTTCATCGTCTTCATCGTCTTCACCGTCTTCATCGTCTTCTCCGTCTTCATCGTCTTCACCGTCTTCATCGTCTTCACCGTCTTCATCGTCTTCACCGTCTTCATCGTCTTCACCGTCTTCACCGTCTTCATCGTCTTCACCGTCTTCATCGTCTTCACCGTCTTCACCGTCTTCATCTTCTTCATCGTTCGTCTTCATCGTCTTCACCGTCTTCACCGTCTTCATCGTCTTCATCGTCTTCACCGTCTTCATCGTCTTCAACGTCTTCATCGTCTTCACCGTCTTCATGGTCTTCACCGTCTTCATCGTCTTCACCGTCTTCATCGTCTTCACCGTCTTCATCGTCTTCAACGTCTTCATCGTCTTTACCGTCTTCATGGTCTTCACCGTCTTCATCGTCTTCACCGTCTTCATCGTCTTCACCGTCTTCATCGTCTTCACCGTCTTCATCGTCTTCATCGTTCGTCTTCACCGTCTTCACCGTCTTTATCGTCTTCACCGTCTTCATCGTCTTCACCGTCTTCACCGTCTTCATCGTCTTCACCGTCTTCATCGTCTTCACTGTCTTCATCGTCTTCACCGTCTTCATCGTCTTCATCGTTCGTCTTCACCGTCTTCATCGTCTTCACCGTCTTCATCGTCTTCACCGTCTTCATCGTCTTCACCGTCTTCATCGTCTTCACCGTCTTCATCGTCTTCATCGTTCGTCTTCACCGTCTTCACCGTCTTCATCGTCTTCACCGTCTTCATCGTCTTCACCGTCTTCATCGTCTTCATCGTCTTCACCGTCTTCATCGTCTTCATCGTTCGTCTTCACCGTCTTCATCGTCTTCACCGTCTTCACCGTCTTCACCGTCTTCACCGTCTTCACCGTCTTCACCGTCTTCACCGTCTTCACCGTCTTCATCGTTCGTCTTCATCGTCTTCATGGTCTTCACCGTCTTCATCGTCTTCACCGTCTTCATCGTCTTCACCGTCTTCATCGATCGTCTTCACCGTCTTCACAGTCTTCATCGTCTTCACCGTCTTCATCGTCTTCACCGTCTTCACCGTCTTCACCGTCTTCATCGTCTTCACCGTCTTCATCGTCTTCATCGTTCGTCTTCACCGTCTTCATCGTCTTCATCGTCTTCACCGTCTTCATCGTCTTCACCGTCTTCATCGTCTTCATCGTTCGTCTTCACCGTCTTCACCGTCTTCATCGTTTTCACCGTCTTCATCGTCTTCACCGTCTTCATCGTCTTCATCGTCTTCACCGTCTTCATCGTCTTCATCGTCTTCACCGTCTTCATCGTCTTCATCGTTCGTCTTCACCGTCTTCATCGTCTTCATCGTCTTCACCGTCTTCATCGTCTTCACCGTCTTCATCGTCTTCATCGTCTTCACCGTCTTCACCGTCTTCACCGTCTTCACTGTCTTCACCGTCTTCACCGTCTTCATCGTTCGTCTTCATCGTCTTCATCGTCTTCACCGTCTTCATCGTCTTCACCGTCTTCATCGTCTTCACCGTCTTCATCGTCTTCACCGTCTTCATCGATCGTCTTCACCGTCTTCACAGTCTTCATCGTCTTCACCGTCTTCATCGTCTTCACCGTCTTCATCGTCTTCACCGTCTTCATCGTTTTCACCGTCTTCATCGTCTTCATCGTTCGTCTTCACCGTCTTCATCGTCTTCATCGTCTTCACCGTCTTCATCGTCTTCACCGTCTTTATCGTCTTCACCGTCTTCATCGTCTTCACCGTCTTCATCGTCTTCACCGTCTTCATCGTCTTCACCGTCTTCACCGTCTTCATCGTCTTCACCGTCTTCACCGTCTTCATCTTCTTCATCGTTCGTCTTCATCGTCTTCACCGTCTTCACCGTCTTCATCGTCTTCATCGTCTTCACCGTCTTCATCGTCTTCAACGTCTTCATCGTCTTCACCGTCTTCATCGTCTTCACCGTCTTCATCGTCTTCACCGTCTTCATCGTCTTCACCGTCTTCATCGTCTTCACCGTCTTCATCGTCTTCATCGTTCGTCTTCAACGTCTTCATCGTCTTCATCGTCTTCATCGTCTTCATCGTCTTCATCGTCTTCACCGTCTTCATCGTCTTCATCGTCTTCATCGTCTTCATCGTCTTTACCGTCTTCACCGTCTTCACCGTCTTCATCGTCTTCATCGTCTTCATCGTTCGTCTTCACCGTCTTCATCGTCTTCATCGTCTTCACCGTCTTCATCGTCTTCATCGTTCGTCTTCACCGTCTTCATCGTCTTCATCGTCTTCACCGTCTTCATCGTCTTCACCGTCTTCATCGTCTTCATCGTCTTCACCGTCTTCACCGTCTTCACCGTCTTCACCATCTTCACCGTCTTCACCGTCTTCATCGTCTTCATCGTCTTCACCGTCTTCATCGTCTTCAACGTCTTCATCGTCTTCACCGTCTTCATCGTCTTCACCGTCTTCATCGTCTTCACCGTCTTCATCGTCTTCACCGTCTTCATCGTCTTCACCGTCTTCATCGTCTTCATCGTTCGTCTTCAACGTCTTCATCGTCTTCATCGTCTTCATCGTCTTCATCGTCTTCATCGTCTTCACCGTCTTCATCGTCTTCATCGTTTTCACCGTCTTCATCGTCTTCACCGTCTTCATCGTCTTCACCGTCTTCATCGTCTTCACCGTCTTCATCGTCTTCATCGTTCGTCTTCACCGTCTTCATCGTCTTCATCGTCTTCACCGTCTTCATCGTCTTCATCGTTCGTCTTCACCGTCTTCACCGTCTTCATCGTCTTCACCGTCTTCATCGTCTTCACCGTCATCATCGTCTTCATCGTCTTCACCGTCTTCATCGTCTTCATCGTTCGTCTTCACCGTCTTCATCGTCTTCATCGTCTTCACCGTCTTCATCGTCTTCACCGTCTTCATCGTCTTCATCGTCTTCACCGTCTTCACCGTCTTCACCGTTTTCACCGTCTTCATCGTTCGTCTTCATCGTCTTCATTGTCTTCACCGTCTTCATCGTCTTCACCGTCTTCATCGTCTTCACCGTCTTCATCGTCTTCACCGTCTTCATCGATCGTCTTCACCGTCTTCACAGTCTTCATCGTCTTCACCGTCTTCATCGTCTTCACCGTCTTCATCGTCTTCACCGTCTTCATCGTCTTCACCGTCTTCATCGTCTTCATCGTTCGTCTTCACCGTCTTCATCGTCTTCATCGTCTTCACCGTCTTCATCGTCTTCTCCGTCTTCATCGTCTTCACCGTCTTCATCGTCTTCACCGTCTTCATCGTCTTCACCGTCTTCATCGTCTTCACCGTCTTCACCGTCTTCATCGTCTTCACCGTCTTCATCGTCTTCACCGTCTTCACCGTCTTCATCTTCTTCATCGTTCGTCTTCATCGTCTTCACCGTCTTCACCGTCTTCATCGTCTTCATCGTCTTCACCGTCTTCATCGTCTTCAACGTCTTCATCGTCTTCACCGTCTTCATGGTCTTCACCGTCTTCATCGTCTTCACCGTCTTCATCGTCTTCACCGTCCTCATCGTCTTCAACGTCTTCATCGTCTTTACCGTCTTCATGGTCTTCACCGTCTTCATCGTTTTCACCGTCTTCATCGTCTTCACCGTCTTCATCGTCTTCACCGTCTTCATCGTCTTCATCGTTCGTCTTCACCGTCTTCACCGTCTTTATCGTCTTCACCGTCTTCATCGTCTTCACCGTCTTCACCGTCTTCATCGTCTTCACCGTCTTCACCGTATTCACCGTCTTTATCGTCTTTATCGTCTTCATCGTCTTCACCGTCTTCACCGTCTTCATCGTCTTGACTGTCTTCACCGTATTCACCGTCTTTATCGTCTTTATCGTCTACATCGTCTTCACCGTCTTCACCGTCTTCATCGTCTTGACTGTCTTCATCGTCTTCACCGTCTTCATCGTCTTCATCGTTCGTCTTCACCGTCTTCATCGTCTTCACCGTCTTCATCGTCTTCACCGTCTTCATCGTCTTCACCGTCTTCATCGTCTTCACCGTCTTCATCGTCTTCATCGTTCGTCTTCACCGTCTTCACCGTCTTCATCGTCTTCACCGTCTTCATCGTCTTCACCGTCTTCATCGTCTTCATCGTCTTCACCGTCTTCATCGTCTTCATCGTTCGTCTTCACCGTCTTCATCGTCTTCACCGTCTTCACCGTCTTCACCGTCTTCACCGTCTTCACCGTCTTCACCGTCTTCACCGTCTTCATCGTTCGTCTTCATCGTCTTCATGGTCTTCACCGTCTTCATCGTCTTCACCGTCTTCATCGTCTTCACCGTCTTCATCGTCTTCACCGTCTTCACCGTCTTCATCTTCTTCATCGTTCGTCTTCATCGTCTTCACCGTCTTCACCGTCTTCATCGTCTTCATCGTCTTCACCGTCTTCATCGTCTTCAACGTCTTCATCGTCTTCACCGTCTTCATGGTCTTCACCGTCTTCATCGTCTTCACCGTCTTCATCGTCTTCACCGTCTTCATCGTCTTCAACGTCTTCATCGTCTTTACCGTCTTCATGGTCTTCACCGTCTTCATCGTTTTCACCGTCTTCATCGTCTTCACCGTCTTCATCGTCTTCACCGTCTTCATCGTCTTCATCGTTCGTCTTCACCGTCTTCACCGTCTTTATCGTCTTCACCGTCTTCATCGTCTTCACCGTCTTCACCGTCTTCATCGTCTTCACCGTCTTCACCGTATTCACCGTCTTTATCGTCTTTATCGTCTTCATCGTCTTCACCGTCTTCACCGTCTTCATCGTCTTGACTGTCTTCATCGTCTTCACCGTCTTCATCGTCTTCATCGTTCGTCTTCACCGTCTTCATCGTCTTCACCGTCTTCATCGTCTTCACCGTCTTCATCGTCTTCACCGTCTTCATCGTCTTCATCGTTCGTCTTCACCGTCTTCACCGTCTTCATCGTCTTCACCGTCTTCATCGTCTTCACCGTCTTCATCGTCTTCATCGTCTTCACCGTCTTCATCGTCTTCATCGTTCGTCTTCACCGTCTTCATCGTCTTCACCGTCTTCACCGTCTTCACCGTCTTCACCGTCTTCACCGTCTTCACCGTCTTCACCGTCTTCATCGTTCGTCTTCATCGTCTTCATGGTCTTCACCGTCTTCATCGTCTTCACCGTCTTCATCGTCTTCACCGTCTTCATCGATCGTCTTCACCGTCTTCACAGTCTTCATCGTCTTCACCGTCTTCATCGTCTTCACCGTCTTCACCGTCTTCACCGTCTTCATCGTCTTCACCGTCTTCATCGTCTTCATCGTTCGTCTTCACCGTCTTCATCGTCTTCATCGTCTTCACCGTCTTCATCGTCTTCACCGTCTTCATCGTCTTCATCGTTCGTCTTCACCGTCTTCACCGTCTTCATCGTTTTCACCGTCTTCATCGTCTTCACCGTCTTCATCGTCTTCATCGTCTTCACCGTCTTCATCGTCTTCATCGTCTTCACCGTCTTCATCGTCTTCATCGTTCGTCTTCACCGTCTTCATCGTCTTCATCGTCTTCACCGTCTTCATCGTCTTCACCGTCTTCATCGTCTTCATCGTCTTCACCGTCTTCACCGTCTTCACCGTCTTCACTGTCTTCACCGTCTTCACCGTCTTCATCGTTCGTCTTCATCGTCTTCATCGTCTTCACCGTCTTCATCGTCTTCACCGTCTTCATCGTCTTCACCGTCTTCATCGTCTTCACCGTCTTCATCGATCGTCTTCACCGTCTTCACAGTCTTCATCGTCTTCACCGTCTTCATCGTCTTCACCGTCTTCATCGTCTTCACCGTCTTCATCGTTTTCACCGTCTTCATCGTCTTCATCGTTCGTCTTCACCGTCTTCATCGTCTTCATCGTCTTCACCGTCTTCATCGTCTTCACCGTCTTTATCGTCTTCACCGTCTTCATCGTCTTCACCGTCTTCATCGTCTTCACCGTCTTCATCGTCTTCACCGTCTTCACCGTCTTCATCGTCTTCACCGTCTTCACCGTCTTCATCTTCTTCATCGTTCGTCTTCATCGTCTTCACCGTCTTCACCGTCTTCATCGTCTTCATCGTCTTCACCGTCTTCATCGTCTTCAACGTCTTCATCGTCTTCACCGTCTTCATCGTCTTCACCGTCTTCATCGTCTTCACCGTCTTCATCGTCTTCACCGTCTTCATCGTCTTCACCGTCTTCATCGTCTTCATCGTTCGTCTTCAACGTCTTCATCGTCTTCATCGTCTTCATCGTCTTCATCGTCTTCATCGTCTTCACCGTCTTCATCGTCTTCATCGTCTTCATCGTCTTCATCGTCTTTACCGTCTTCACCGTCTTCACCGTCTTCATCGTCTTCATCGTCTTCATCGTTCGTCTTCACCGTCTTCATCGTCTTCATCGTCTTCACCGTCTTCATCGTCTTCATCGTTCGTCTTCACCGTCTTCATCGTCTTCATCGTCTTCACCGTCTTCATCGTCTTCACCGTCTTCATCGTCTTCATCGTCTTCACCGTCTTCACCGTCTTCACCGTCTTCACCATCTTCACCGTCTTCACCGTCTTCATCGTTCGTCTTCATCGTCTTCATGGTCTTCACCGTCTTCATCGTCTTCACCGTCTTCATCGTTTTCACCGTCTTCATCGTCTTCACCGTCTTCACCGTCTTCATCGTCTTCACCGTCTTCATCGTCTTCACCGTCTTCACCGTCTTCATCTTCTTCATCGTTCGTCTTCATCGTCTTCACCGTCTTCACCGTCTTCATCGTCTTCATCGTCTTCACCGTCTTCATCGTCTTCACCGTCTTCATCGTCTTCACCGTCTTCATCGTCTTCACCGTCTTCATCGTCTTCATCGTTCGTCTTCACCGTCTTCACCGTCTTCATCGTCTTCACCGTCTTCATCGTCTTCACCGTCTTCACCATCTTCATCGTCTTCACCGTCTTCACCGAATTCACCGTCTTTATCGTCTTTATCGTCTTCATCGTCTTCATCGTCTTCACCGTCTTCACCGTCTTCACCGTCTTCATCGTCTTCATCGTCTTCATCGTCTTCATCGTCTTCATCGTCTTCACCGTCTTCATCGTCTTCATCGTCTTCATCGTCTTCATCGTCTTCACCGTCTTCACCGTCTTCACCGTCTTCACCGTCTTCACCGTCTTCACCGTCTTCACCGTCTTCATCGTCTTCATCGTCTTCATCGTCTTCACCGTCTTCATCGTCTTCACCGTCTTCATCGTCTTCATCGTCTTCACCGTCTTCATCGTCTTCACCGTTTTCACCGTCTTCATCGTCTTCATCGTCTTCATCGTCTTCACCGTCTTCACCGTCTTCATCGATCGTCTTCACCGTCTTCACAGTCTTCATCGTCTTCACCGTCTTCATCGTCTTCACAATCTTCATCGTCTTCACCGTCTTCATCGTCTTCATCGTTCGTCTTCACCGTCTTCATCGTCTTCATCGTCTTCACCGTCTTCATCGTCTTCACCGTCTTCATCGTCTTCACCGTCTTCATCGTCTTCACCGTCTTCATCGTCTTCACCGTCTTCATCGTCTTCACCGTCTTCACCGTCTTCATCTTCTTCATCGTTCGTCTTCATCGTCTTCACCGTCTTCACCGTCTTTATCGTCTTCATCGTCTTCACCGTCTTCACCGTCTTCATCTTCTTCATCGTTCGTCTTCATCGTCTTCACCGTCTTCACCGTCTTCATCGTCTTCATCGTCTTCACCGTCTTCATCGTCTTCAACGTCTTCATCGTCTTCACCGTCTTCATCGTCTTCACCGTCTTCATCGTCTTCACCGTCTTCATCGTCTTCATCGTTCGTCTTCACCGTCTTCACCGTCTTCATCGTCTTCACCGTCTTCATCGTCTTCACCGTCTTCACCGTCTTCACCGTCTTCATCGTCTTCACCGTCTTCACCGAATTCACCGTCTTTATCGTCTTTATCGTCTTCATCGTCTTCATCGTCTTCACCGTCTTCACCGTCTTCACCGTCTTCATCGTCTTCATCGTCTTCATCGTCTTCATCGTCTCCATCGTCTTCACCGTCTTCATCGTCTTCATCGTCTTCATCGTCTTCATCGTCTTCACCGTCTTCACCGTCTTCACCGTCTTCACCGTCTTCACCGTCTTCACCGTCTTCATCGTTCGTCTTCATCGTCTTCATGGTCTTCACCGTCTTCATCGTCTTCACCGTCTTCATCGTCTTCACCGTCTTCATCGTCTTCACCGTCTTCACCGTCTTCATCGTCTTCATCGTCTTCATCGTCTTCACCGTCTTCACCGTCTTCACCGTCTTCATCTTCTTCATCGTTCGTCTTCATCGTCTTCACCGTCTTCACCGTCTTCATCGTCTTCATCGTCTTCACCGTCTTCATCGTCTTCAACGTTTTCATCGTCTTCACCGTCTTCATCGTCTTCACCGTCTTCATCGTCTTCACCGTCTTCACCGTCTTCATCGTCTTCATCGTCTTCACCGTCTTCATCGTCTTCAACGTTTTCATCGTCTTCACCGTCTTCATCGTCTTCACCGTCTTCATCGTCTTCACCGTCTTCATCGTCTCCATCGTTCGTCTTCACCGTCTTCACCGTCTTCATCGTCTTCACCGTCTTCATCGTCTTCACCGTCTTCACCGTCTTCATCGTCTTCACCGTCTTCACCGAATTCACCGTCTTTATCGTCTTTATCGTCTTCATCGTCTTCATCGTCTTCACCGTCTTCACCGTCTTCACCGTCTTCATCGTCTTCATCGTCTTCATCGTCTTCATCGTCTTCATCGTCTTCACCGTCTTCATCGTCTTCATCGTCTTCATCGTCTTCATCGTCTTCACCGTCTTCACCGTCTTCACCGTCTTCACCGTCTTCACCGTCTTCACCGTCTTCACCGTCTTCATCGTCTTCATCGTCTTCATCGTCTTCACCGTCTTCATCGTCTTCACCGTCTTCATCGTCTTCATCGTCTTCACCGTCTTCATCGTCTTCACCGTTTTCACCGTCTTCATCGTCTTCATCGTCTTCATCGTCTTCACCGTCTTCACCGTCTTCATCGATCGTCTTCACCGTCTTCACAGTCTTCATCGTCTTCACCGTCTTCATCTTCTTCACAATCTTCATCGTCTTCACCGTCTTCATCGTCTTCATCGTTCGTCTTCACCGTCTTCATCGTCTTCATCGTCTTCACCGTCTTCATCGTCTTCACCGTCTTCATCGTCTTCACCGTCTTCATCGTCTTCACCGTCTTCATCGTCTTCACCGTCTTCATCGTCTTCACCGTCTTCAACGTCTTCATCGTCTTCACCGTCTTCATCGTCTTCACCGTCTTCACCGTCTTCATCTTCTTCATCGTTCGTCTTCATCGTCTTCACCGTCTTCACCGTCTTTATCGTCTTCATCGTTTTCACCGTCTTCACCGTCTTCATCTTCTTCATCGTTCGTCTTCATCGTCTTCACCGTCTTCACCGTCTTCATCGTCTTCATCGTCTTCACCGTCTTCATCGTCTTCAACGTCTTCACCGTCTTCATCGTCTTCACCGTCTTCATCGTCTTCACCGTCTTCATCGTCTTCATCGTTCGTCTTCACCGTCTTCACCGTCTTCATCGTCTTCACCGTCTTCACCGTCTTCATCGTCTTCACCGTCTTCATCGTCTTCATCGTCTTCACCGTCTTCATCGTCTTCACCGTCTTCAACGTCTTCATCGTCTTCACCGTCTTCACCGAATTCACCGTCTTTATCGTCTTTATCGTCTTCATCGTCTTCATCGTCTTCACCGTCTTCACCGTCTTCACCGTCTTCATCGTCTTCATCGATCGTCTTCACCGTCTTCACAGTCTTCATCGTCTTCACCGTCTTCATCGTCTTCACAATCTTCATCGTCTTCACCGTCTTCATCGTCTTCATCGTTCGTCTTCACCGTCTTCATCGTCTTCATCGTCTTCACCGTCTTCATCGTCTTCACCGTCTTCATCGTCTTCACCGTCTTTATCGTCTTCACCGTCTTCATCGTCTTCACCGTCTTCATCGTCTTCACCGTCTTCAACGTCTTCATCGTCTTCACCGTCTTCATCGTCTTCACCGTCTTCACCGTCTTCATCTTCTTCATCGTTCGTCTTCATCGTCTTCACCGTCTTCACCGTCTTTATCGTCTTCATCGTTTTCACCGTCTTCACCGTCTTCATCTTCTTCATCGTTCGTCTTCATCGTCTTCACCGTCTTCACCGTCTTCATCGTCTTCATCGTCTTCACCGTCTTCATCGTCTTCAACGTCTTCACCGTCTTCATCGTCTTCACCGTCTTCATCGTCTTCACCGTCTTCATCGTCTTCATCGTTCGTCTTCACCGTCTTCACCGTCTTCATCGTCTTCACCGTCTTCACCGTCTTCATCGTCTTCACCGTCTTCATCGTCTTCATCGTCTTCACCGTCTTCATCGTCTTCACCGTCTTCACCGTCTTCATCGTCTTCACCGTCTTCACCGAATTCACCGTCTTTATCGTCTTTATCGTCTTCATCGTCTTCATCGTCTTCACCGTCTTCACCGTCTTCACCGTCTTCATCGTCTTCATCGTCTTCATCGTCTTCATCGTCTTCATCGTCTTCACCGTCTTCATCGTCTTCATCGTCTTCATCGTCTTCATCGTCTTCACCGTCTTCACCGTCTTCACCGTCTTCACCGTCTTCACCGTCTTCACCGTCTTCACCGTCTTCACCGTCTTCACCGTCTTCATCGTCTTCATCGTCTACATCGTCTTCACCGTCTTCATCGTCTTCACCGTCTTCATCGTCTTCATCGTCTTCACCGTCTTCATCGTCTGCACCGTTTTCACCGTCTTCACCGTCTTCATCGTCTTCATCGTCTTCACCGTCTTCACCGTCTTCACCGTCTTCATCGATCGTCTTCACCGTCTTCACAGTCTTCATCGTCTTCACCGTCTTCATCGTCTTCACCGTCTTCATCGTCTTCACCGTCTTCATCGTCTTCACCGTCTTCATCGTCTTCATCGTCTTCAACGTCTTCATCGTCTTCACCGTCTTCATCGTCTTCACCGTCTTCACCGTCTTCATCTTCTTCATCGTTCGTCTTCATCGTCTTCACCGTCTTCACCGTCTTTATCGTCTTCATCGTCTTCACCGTCTTCATCGTCTTCACCGTTTTCACCGTCTTCATCGTCTTCATCGTCTTCATCGTCTTCACCGTCTTCACCGTCTTCATCGATCGTCTTCACCGTCTTCACAGTCTTCATCGTCTTCACCGTCTTCATCGTCTTCACAATCTTCATCGTCTTCACCGTCTTCATCGTCTTCATCGTTCGTCTTCACCGTCTTCATCGTCTTCATCGTCTTCACCGTCTTCATCGTCTTCACCGTCTTCATCGTCTTCACCGTCTTCATCGTCTTCACCGTCTTCATCGTCTTCACCGTCTTCATCGTCTTCACCGTCTTCAACGTCTTCATCGTCTTCACCGTCTTCATCGTCTTCACCGTCTTCACCGTCTTCATCTTCTTCATCGTTCGTCTTCATCGTCTTCACCGTCTTCACCGTCTTTATCGTCTTCATCGTTTTCACCGTCTTCACCGTCTTCATCTTCTTCATCGTTCGTCTTCATCGTCTTCACCGTCTTCACCGTCTTCATCGTCTTCATCGTCTTCACCGTCTTTATCGTCTTCAACGTCTTCACCGTCTTCATCGTCTTCACCGTCTTCATCGTCTTCACCGTCTTCATCGTCTTCATCGTTCGTCTTCACCGTCTTCACCGTCTTCATCGTCTTCACCGTCTTCACCGTCTTCATCGTCTTCACCGTCTTCATCGTCTTCATCGTCTTCACCGTCTTCATCGTCTTCACCGTCTTCACCGTCTTCATCGTCTTCACCGTCTTCACCGAATTCACTGTCTTTATCGTCTTTATCGTCTTCATCGTCTTCATCGTCTTCACCGTCTTCACCGTCTTCACCGTCTTCATCGTCTTCATCGTCTTCATCGTCTTCATCGTCTTCATCGTCTTCACCGTCTTCATCGTCTTCATCGTCTTCATCGTCTTCATCGTCTTCACCGTCTTCACCGTCTTCACCGTCTTCACCGTCTTCACCGTCTTCACCGTCTTCACCGTCTTCATCGTCTTCATCGTCTACATCGTCTTCACCGTCTTCATCGTCTTCACCGTCTTCATCGTCTTCATCGTCTTCACCGTCTTCATCGTCTTCACCGTTTTCACCGTCTTCACCGTCTTCATCGTCTTCATCGTCTTCACCGTCTTCACCGTCTTCACCGTCTTCATCGATCGTCTTCACCGTCTTCACAGTCTTCATCGTCTTCACCGTCTTCATCGTCTTCACCGTCTTCATCGTCTTCACCGTCTTCATCGTCTTCATCGTTCGTCTTCACCGTCTTCATCGTCTTCATCGTCTTCACCGTCTTCATCGTCTTCACCGTCTTCATCGTCTTCACCGTCTTCATCGTCTTCACCGTCTTTATCGTCTTCACCGTCTTCATCGTCTTCACCGTCTTCAACGTCTTCATCGTCTTCACCGTCTTCATCGTCTTCACCGTCTTCACCGTCTTCATCGTCTTCATCGTTCGTCTTCACCGTCTTCATCGTCTTCATCGTCTTCACCGTCTTCATCGTCTTCACCGTCTTCATCGTCTTCACCGTCTTCATCGTCTTCACCGTCTTCATCGTCTTCACCGTCTTCATCGTCTTCACCGTCTTCAACGTCTTCATCGTCTTCACCGTCTTCATCGTCTTCACCGTCTTCACCGTCTTCATCTTCTTCATCGTTCGTCTTCATCGTCTTCACCGTCTTCACCGTCTTTATCGTCTTCATCGTTTTCACCGTCTTCACCGTCTTCATCTTCTTCATCGTTCGTCTTCATCGTCTTCACCGTCTTCACCGTCTTCATCGTCTTCATCGTCTTCACCGTCTTTATCGTCTTCAACGTCTTCACCGTCTTCATCGTCTTCACCGTCTTCATCGTCTTCACCGTCTTCATCGTCTTCATCGTTCGTCTTCACCGTCTTCACCGTCTTCATCGTCTTCACCGTCTTCACCGTCTTCATCGTCTTCACCGTCTTCATCGTCTTCATCGTCTTCACCGTCTTCATCGTCTTCACCGTCTTCACCGTCTTCATCGTCTTCACCGTCTTCACCGAATTCACCGTCTTTATCGTCTTTATCGTCTTCATCGTCTTCATCGTCTTCACCGTCTTCACCGTCTTCACCGTCTTCATCGTCTTCATCGTCTTCATCGTCTTCATCGTCTTCATCGTCTTCACCGTCTTCATCGTCTTCATCGTCTTCATCGTCTTCATCGTCTTCACCGTCTTCACCGTCTTCACCGTCTTCACCGTCTTCACCGTCTTCACCGTCTTCACCGTCTTCATCGTCTTCATCGTCTACATCGTCTTCACCGTCTTCATCGTCTTCACCGTCTTCATCGTCTTCATCGTCTTCACCGTCTTCATCGTCTTCACCGTTTTCACCGTCTTCACCGTCTTCATCGTCTTCATCGTCTTCACCGTCTTCACCGTCTTCACCGTCTTCATCGATCGTCTTCACCGTCTTCACAGTCTTCATCGTCTTCACCGTCTTCATCGTCTTCACCGTCTTCATCGTCTTCACCGTCTTCATCGTCTTCATCGTTCGTCTTCACCGTCTTCATCGTCTTCATCGTCTTCACCGTCTTCATCGTCTTCACCGTCTTCATCGTCTTCACCGTCTTCATCGTCTTCACCGTCTTTATCGTCTTCACCGTCTTCATCGTCTTCACCGTCTTCAACGTCTTCATCGTCTTCACCGTCTTCATCGTCTTCACCGTCTTCACCGTCTTCATCTTCTTCATCGTTCGTCTTCATCGTCTTCACCGTCTTCACCGTCTTTATCGTCTTCATCGTCTTCACCGTCTTCACCGTCTTTATCGTCTTCATCGTCTTCACCGTCTTCACCGTCTTCATCGTCTTCATCGTTTTCACCGTCTTCACCGTCTTCATCGTCTTCACCGTCTTCATCGTCTTCATCGTCTTCACCGTCTTCACCGTCTTCATCGTCTTCACCGTCTTCATCGTCTTCATCGTTCGTCTTCATCGTCTTCATCGTCTTCACCGTCTTCACCGTCTTCACCGTCTTCACCGTCTTCACCGTCTTCATCGTCTTCATCGTCTTCATCGTTTTCACCGTCTTCACCGTCTTCATCGTCTTCACCGTCTTCATCGTCTTCATCGTTCGTCTTCACCGTCTTCATCGTCTTCATCGTCTTCACCGTCTTCATCGTCTTCACCGTCTTCATCGTCTTCACCGTCTTCATCGTCTTCACCGTCTTTATCGTCTTCACCGTCTTCATCGTCTTCACCGTCTTCAACGTCTTCATCGTCTTCACCGTCTTCATCGTCTTCACCGTCTTCACCGTCTTCATCTTCTTCATCGTTCGTCTTCATCGTCTTCACCGTCTTCACCGTCTTTATCGTCTTCATCGTCTTCACCGTCTTCACCGTCTTCACCGTCTTTATCGTCTTCATCGTCTTCACCGTCTTCACCGTCTTCATCGTCTTCATCGTTTTCACCGTCTTCACCGTCTTCATCGTCTTCACCGTCTTCATCGTCTTCATCGTCTTCACCGTCTTCACCGTCTTCATCGTCTTCACCGTCTTCATCGTCTTCATCGTTCGTCTTCATCGTCTTCATCGTCTTCACCGTCTTCACCGTCTTCACCGTCTTCACCGTCTTCACCGTCTTCATCGTCTACATCGTCTTCATCGTTTTCACCGTCTTCACCGTCTTCACCGTCTTCACCGTCTTCACCGTCTTCATCGTCTTCATCGTCTTCATTGTCTTCACCGTCTTCACCGTCTTCACCGTCTTCATCGTCTTCATCGTCTTCATCGTCTTCTTTGTCTTCACCGTCTTCATCGTCTTCACCGTCTTCATCGTCTTCACCGTCTTCACCGTCTTCACCGTCTTCATCGTCTTCATCGTCTTCCTCGTCTTCACCGTCTTCACCGTCTTCATCGTCTTCACGGTCTTCATCGTCTTCACCGTTCGTCTTCATCGTCTTCATCGTCTTCACCGTCTTCACCGTCTTCACCGTCTTCACCGTCTTCACCGTCTTCATCGTCTTCACCGTCTTCATCGTCTTCACCGTCTTCATCGTCTTCATCGTTCGTCTTCACCGTCTTCACCGTCTTCATCGTCTTCACCGTCTTCATCGTCTTCACCGTCTTCACCGTCTTCATCGTCTTCACCGTCTTCACCGAATTCACCGTCTTTATCGTCTTTATCGTCTTCATCGTCTTCATCGTCTTCACCGTCTTCACCGTCTTCACCGTCTTCATCGTCTTCATCGTCTTCATCGTCTTCATCGTCTTCATCGTCTTCACCGTCTTCATCGTCTTCATCGTCTTCATCGTCTTCATCGTCTTCACCGTCTTCACCGTCTTCACCGTCTTCACCGTCTTCACCGTCTTCACCGTCTTCACCGTCTTCATCGTCTTCATCGTCTTCATCGTCTTCACCGTCTTCATCGTCTTCACCGTCTTCATCGTCTTCATCGTCTTCACCGTCTTCATCGTCTTCACCGTTTTCACCGTCTTCATCGTCTTCATCGTCTTCATCGTCTTCACCGTCTTCACCGTCTTCATCGATCGTCTTCACCGTCTTCACAGTCTTCATCGTCTTCACCGTCTTCATCGTCTTCACAATCTTCATCGTCTTCACCCCCTTCATCGTCTTCATCGTTCGTCTTCACCGTCTTCATCGTCTTCATCGTCTTCACCGTCTTCATCGTCTTCACCGTCTTCATCGTCTTCACCGTCTTCATCGTCTTCACCGTCTTCATCGTCTTCACCGTCTTCATCGTCTTCACCGTCTTCAACGTCTTCATCGTCTTCACCGTCTTCATCGTCTTCACCGTCTTCACCGTCTTCACCGTCTTCATCTTCTTCATCGTTCGTCTTCATCGTCTTCATCGTCTTCACCGTCTTCATCGTCTTCACCGTCTTCATCGTCTTCACCGTCTTCATCGTCTTCACCGTCTTCATCGATCGTCTTCACCGTCTTCACAGTCTTCATCGTCTTCACCGTCTTCATCGTCTTCTTCGTTCGTCTTCACCGTCTTCATCGTCTTCATCGTCTTCACCGTCTTCATCGTCTTCTCCGTCTTCATCGTCTTCACCGTCTTCATCGTCTTCACCGTCTTCATCGTCTTCACCGTCTTCATCGTCTTCACCGTCTTCACCGTCTTCATCGTCTTCACCGTCTTCATCGTCTTCACCGTCTTCACCGTCTTCATCTTCTTCATCGTTCGTCTTCATCGTCTTCACCGTCTTCACCGTCTTCATCGTCTTCATCGTCTTCACCGTCTTCATCGTCTTCAACGTCTTCATCGTCTTCACCGTCTTCATGGTCTTCACCGTCTTCATCGTCTTCACCGTCTTCATCGTCTTCACCGTCTTCATCGTCTTCAACGTCTTCATCGTTTTCACCGTCTTCATGGTCTTCACCGTCTTCATCGTCTTCACCGTCTTCATGGTCTTCACCGTCTTCATCGTCTTCACCGTCTTCATCGTCTTCACCGTCTTCATCGTCTTCACCGTCTTCATCGTCTTCATCGTTCGTCTTCACCGTCTTCACCGTCTTTATCGTCTTCACCGTCTTCATCGTCTTCACCGTCTTCACCGTCTTCATCGTCTTCACCGTCTTCACCGTATTCACCGTCTTTATCGTCTTTATCGTCTTCATCGTCTTCACCGTCTTCACCGTCTTCATCGTCTTCACTGTCTTCATCGTCTTCACCGTCTTCATCGTCTTCATCGTTCGTCTTCACCGTCTTCATCGTCTTCACCGTCTTCATCGTCTTCACCGTCTTCATCGTCTTCACCGTCTTCATCGTCTTCACCGTCTTCATCGTCTTCATCGTTCGTCTTCACCGTCTTCACCGTCTTCATCGTCTTCACCGTCTTCATCGTCTTCACCGTCTTCATCGTCTTCATCGTCTTCACCGTCTTCATCGTCTTCATCGTTCGTCTTCACCGTCTTCATCGTCTTCACCGTCTTCACCGTCTTCACCGTCTTCACCGTCTTCACCGTCTTCACCGTCTTCATCGTTCGTCTTCATCGTCTTCATGGTCTTCACCGTCTTCATCGTCTTCACCGTCTTCATTGTCTTCACCGTCTTCATCGATCGTCTTCACCGTCTTCACAGTCTTCATCGTCTTCACCGTCTTCATCGTCTTCACCGTCTTCACCGTCTTCACCGTCTTCATCGTCTTCACCGTCTTTATCGTCTTCATCGTTCGTCTTCACCGTCTTCATCGTCTTCATCGTCTTCACCGTCTTCATCGTCTTCACCGTCTTCATCGTCTTCATCGTTCGTCTTCACCGTCTTCACCGTCTTCATCGTTTTCACCGTCTTCATCGTCTTCACCGTCTTCATCGTCTTCATCGTCTTCACCGTCTTCATCGTCTTCATCGTCTTCACCGTCTTCATCGTCTTCATCGTTCGTCTTCACCGTCTTCATCGTCTTCATCGTCTTCACCGTCTTCATCGTCTTCACCGTCTTCATCGTCTTCATCGTTCGTCTTCACCGTCTTCACCGTCTTCATCGTTTTCACCGTCTTCATCGTCTTCACCGTCTTCACCGTCTTCATCGTCTTCACCGTCTTCACCGAATTCACCGTCTTTATCGTCTTTATCGTCTTCATCGTCTTCATCGTCTTCACCGTCTTCACCGTCTTCACCGTCTTCATCGTCTTCATCGTCTTCATCGTCTTCATCGTCTTCATCGTCTTCACCGTCTTCATCGTCTTCATCGTCTTCACCGTCTTCACCGTCTTCACCGTCTTCACCGTCTTCACCGTCTTCACCGTCTTCACCGTCTTCATCGTCTTCATCGTCTTCATCGTCTTCACCGTCTTCATCGTCTTCACCGTCTTCATCGTCTTCATCGTCTTCACCGTCTTCATCGTCTTCACCGTTTTCACCGTCTTCATCGTCTTCATCGTCTTCATCGTCTTCACCGTCTTCACCGTCTTCATCGATCGTCTTCACCGTCTTCACAGTCTTCATCGTCTTCACCGTCTTCATCGTCTTCACAATCTTCATCGTCTTCACCGTCTTCATCGTCTTCATCGTTCGTCTTCACCGTCTTCATCGTCTTCATCGTCTTCACCGTCTTCATCGTCTTCACCGTCTTCATCGTCTTCACCGTCTTCATCGTCTTCACCGTCTTCATCGTCTTCACCGTCTTCATCGTCTTCACCGTCTTCAACGTCTTCATCGTCTTCACCGTCTTCATCGTCTTCACCGTCTTCACCGTCTTCATCTTCTTCATCGTTCGTCTTCATCGTCTTCACCGTCTTCACCGTCTTTATCGTCTTCATCGTTTTCACCGTCTTCACCGTCTTCATCTTCTTCATCGTTCGTCTTCATCGTCTTCACCGTCTTCACCGTCTTCATCGTCTTCATCGTCTTCACCGTCTTCACCGAATTCACCGTCTTTATCGTCTTTATCGTCTTCATCGTCTTCATCGTCTTCATCGTCTTCACCGTCTTCACCGTCTTCATCGTCTTCATCGTCTTCATCGTCTTCATCGTCTCCATCGTCTTCACCGTCTTCATCGTCTTCATCGTCTTCATCGTCTTCATCGTCTTCACCGTCTTCACCGTCTTCACCGTCTTCACCGTCTTCACCGTCTTCACCGTCTTCACCGTCTTCACCGTCTTCATCGTCTTTATCGTCTTCATCGTCTTCATCGTCTTCATCGTCTCCATCGTCTTCACCGTCTTCATCGTCTTCATCGTCTTCACCGTCTTCATCGTCTTCACCGTCTTCATCGTCTTCACCGTCTTCATCGTCTTCATCGTTCGTCTTCACCGTCTTCACCGTCTTCATCGTCTTCACCGTCTTCATCGTCTTCACCGTCTTCATCGTCTTCATCGTCTTCACCGTCTTCATCGTCTTCATCGTTCGTCTTCACCGTCTTCATCGTCTTCACCGTCTTCACCGTCTTCACCGTCTTCACCGTCTTCACCGTCTTCACCGTCTTCATCGTTCGTCTTCATCGTCTTCATGGTCTTCACCGTCTTCATCGTCTTCACCGTCTTCATTGTCTTCACCGTCTTCATCGATCGTCTTCACCGTCTTCACAGTCTTCATCGTCTTCACCGTCTTCATCGTCTTCACCGTCTTCACCGTCTTCACCGTCTTCATCGTCTTCACCGTCTTTATCGTCTTCATCGTTCGTCTTCACCGTCTTCATCGTCTTCATCGTCTTCACCGTCTTCATCGTCTTCACCGTCTTCATCGTCTTCATCGTTCGTCTTCACCGTCTTCACCGTCTTCATCGTTTTCACCGTCTTCATCGTCTTCACCGTCTTCATCGTCTTCATCGTCTTCACCGTCTTCATCGTCTTCATCGTCTTCACCGTCTTCATCGTCTTCATCGTTCGTCTTCACCGTCTTCATCGTCTTCATCGTCTTCACCGTCTTCATCGTCTTCACCGTCTTCATCGTCTTCATCGTCTTCACCGTCTTCACCGTCTTCACCGTCTTCACTGTCTTCACCGTCTTCACCGTCTTCATCGTTCGTCTTCATCGTCTTCATCGTCTTCACCGTCTTCATCGTCTTCACCGTCTTCATCGTCTTCACCGTCTTCATCGTCTTCACCGTCTTCATCGTCTTCACCGTCTTCATCGATCGTCTTCACCGTCTTCACAGTCTTCATCGTCTTCACCGTCTTCATCGTCTTCACCGTCTTCATCGTCTTCACCGTCTTCATCGTTTTCACCGTCTTCATCGTCTTCATCGTTCGTCTTCACCGTCTTCATCGTCTTCATCGTCTTCACCGTCTTCATCGTCTTCACCGTCTTTATCGTCTTCACCGTCTTCATCGTCTTCACCGTCTTCATCGTCTTCACCGTCTTCATCGTCTTCACCGTCTTCACCGTCTTCATCGTCTTCACCGTCTTCACCGTCATCATCTTCTTCATCGTTCGTCTTCATCGTTTTCACCGTCTTCACCGTCTTCATCGTCTTCATCGTCTTCACCGTCTTCATCGTCTTCAACGTCTTCATCGTCTTCACCGTCTTCATCGTCTTCACCGTCTTCATCGTCTTCACCGTCTTCATCGTCTTCACCGTCTTCATCGTCTTCACCGTCTTCATCGTCTTCATCGTTCGTCTTCAACGTCTTCATCGTCTTCATCGTCTTCATCGTCTTCACCGTCTTCACCGTCTTCACCGTCTTCATCGTCTTCATCGTCTTCATCGTTCGTCTTCACCGTCTTCATCGTCTTCATCGTCTTCACCGTCTTCATCGTCTTCATCGTTCGTCTTCACCGTCTTCATCGTCTTCATCGTCTTCACCGTCTTCATCGTCTTCACCGTCTTCATCGTCTTCATCGTCTTCACCGTCTTCACCGTCTTCACCGTCTTCACCATCTTCACCGTCTTCACCGTCTTCATCGTTCGTCTTCATCGTCTTCATGGTCTTCACCGTCTTCATCGTCTTCACCGTCTTCATCGTTTTCACCGTCTTCATCGTCTTCACCGTCTTCACCGTCTTCATCGTCTTCACCGTCTTCATCGTCTTCACCGTCTTCACCGTCTTCATCTTCTTCATCGTTCGTCTTCATCGTCTTCACCGTCTTCACCGTCTTCATCGTCTTCATCGTCTTCACCGTCTTCATCGTCTTCACCGTCTTCATCGTCTTCACCGTCTTCATCGTCTTCACCGTCTTCATCGTCTTCATCGTTCGTCTTCACCGTCTTCACCGTCTTCATCGTCTTCACCGTCTTCATCGTCTTCACCGTCTTCACCGTCTTCATCGTCTTCACCGTCTTCACCGAATTCACCGTCTTTATCGTCTTTATCGTCTTCATCGTCTTCATCGTCTTCACCGTCTTCACCGTCTTCACCGTCTTCATCGTCTTCATCGTCTTCATCGTCTTCATCGTCTTCATCGTCTTCACCGTCTCCATCGTCTTCATCGTCTTCATCGTCTTCATCGTCTTCACCGTCTTCACCGTCTTCACCGTCTTCACCGTCTTCACCGTCTTCACCGTCTTCACCGTCTTCATCGTCTTCATCGTCTTCATCGTCTTCACCGTCTTCATCGTCTTCACCGTCTTCATCGTCTTCACCGTCTTCACCGTCTTCATCGTCTTCACCGTCTTCACCGTCTTCATCTTCTTCATCGTCTTCATCGTCTTCACCGTCTTCACCGTCTTCATCGTCTTCATCGTCTTCACCGTCTTCATCGTCTTCAACGTCTTCATCGTCTTCACCGTCTTCATCGTCTTCACCGTCTTCATCGTCTTCACCGTCTTCATCGTCTTCACCGTCTTCATCGTCTTCACCGTCTTCATCGTCTTCATCGTTCGTCTTCAACGTCTTCATCGTCTTCATCGTCTTCATCGTCTTCACCGTCTTCACCGTCTTCACCGTCTTCATCGTCTTCATCGTCTTCATCGTTCGTCTTCACCGTCTTCATCGTCTTCATCGTCTTCACCGTCTTCATCGTCTTCATCGTTCGTCTTCACCGTCTTCATCGTCTTCATCGTCTTCACCGTCTTCATCGTCTTCACCGTCTTCATCGTCTTCATCGTCTTCACCGTCTTCACCGTCTTCACCGTCTTCACCATCTTCACCGTCTTCACCGTCTTCATCGTTCGTCTTCATCGTCTTCATGGTCTTCACCGTCTTCATCGTCTTCACCGTCTTCATCGTTTTCACCGTCTTCATCGTCTTCACCGTCTTCACCGTCTTCATCGTCTTCACCGTCTTCATCGTCTTCACCGTCTTCACCGTCTTCATCTTCTTCATCGTTCGTCTTCATCGTCTTCACCGTCTTCACCGTCTTCATCGTCTTCATCGTCTTCACCGTCTTCATCGTCTTCACCGTCTTCATCGTCTTCACCGTCTTCATCGTCTTCACCGTATTCATCGTCTTCATCGTTCGTCTTCACCGTCTTCACCGTCTTCATCGTCTTCACCGTCTTCATCGTCTTCACCGTCTTCACCGTCTTCATCGTCTTCACCGTCTTCACCGAATTCACCGTCTTTATCGTCTTTATCGTCTTCATCGTCTTCATCGTCTTCACCGTCTTCACCGTCTTCACCGTCTTCATCGTCTTCATCGTCTTCATCGTCTTCATCGTCTTCATCGTCTTCACCGTCTTCATCGTCTTCATCGTCTTCATCGTCTTCATCGTCTTCACCGTCTTCACCGTCTTCACCGTCTTCACCGTCTTCACCGTCTTCACCGTCTTCACCGTCTTCATCGTCTTCATCGTCTTCATCGTCTTCACCGTCTTCATCGTCTTCACCGTCTTCATCGTCTTCATCGTCTTCACCGTCTTCATCGTCTTCACCGTTTTCACCGTCTTCATCGTCTTCATCGTCTTCATCGTCTTCACCGTCTTCACCGTCTTCATCGATCGTCTTCACCGTCTTCACAGTCTTCATCGTCTTCACCGTCTTCATCGTCTTCACAATCTTCATCGTCTTCACCGTCTTCATCGTCTTCATCGTTCGTCTTCATGGTCTTGACCGTCTTCATCGTCTTCACCGTCTTCATTGTCTTCACCGTCTTCATCGATCGTCTTCACCGTCTTCACAGTCTTCATCGTCTTCACCGTCTTCATCGTCTTCACCGTCTTCACCGTCTTCACCGTCTTCATCGTCTTCACCGTCTTTATCGTCTTCATCGTTCGTCTTCACCGTCTTCATCGTCTTCATCGTCTTCACCGTCTTCATCGTCTTCACCGTCTTCATCGTCTTCATCGTTCGTCTTCACCGTCTTCACCGTCTTCATCGTTTTCACCGTCTTCATCGTCTTCACCGTCTTCATCGTCTTCATCGTCTTCACCGTCTTCATCGTCTTCATCGTCTTCACCGTCTTCATCGTCTTCATCGTTCGTCTTCACCGTCTTCATCGTCTTCATCGTCTTCACCGTCTTCACCGTCTTCATCGTCTTCACCGTCTTCATCGTCTTCACCGTCTTCACCGTCTTCACCGTCTTCACTGTCTTCACCGTCTTCACCGTCTTCATCGTTCGTCTTCATCGTCTTCATCGTCTTCACCGTCTTCATCGTCTTCACCGTCTTCATCGTCTTCACCGTCTTCATCGTCTTCACCGTCTTCATCGTCTTCACCGTCTTCATCGATCGTCTTCACCGTCTTCACAGTCTTCATCGTCTTCACCGTCTTCATCGTCTTCACCGTCTTCATCGTCTTCACCGTCTTCATCGTTTTCACCGTCTTCATCGTCTTCATCGTTCGTCTTCACCGTCTTCATCGTCTTCATCGTCTTCACCGTCTTCATCGTCTTCACCGTCTTTATCGTCTTCACCGTCTTCATCGTCTTCACCGTCTTCATCGTCTTCACCGTCTTCATCGTCTTCACCGTCTTCACCGTCTTCATCGTCTTCACCGTCTTCACCGTCTTCATCTTCTTCATCGTTCGTCTTCATCGTTTTCACCGTCTTCACCGTCTTCATCGTCTTCATCGTCTTCACCGTCTTCATCGTCTTCAACGTCTTCATCGTCTTCACCGTCTTCATCGTCTTCACCGTCTTCATCGTCTTCACCGTCTTCATCGTCTTCACCGTCTTCATCGTCTTCACCGTCTTCATCGTCTTCATCGTTCGTCTTCAACGTCTTCATCGTCTTCATCGTCTTCATCGTCTTCACCGTCTTCACCGTCTTCACCGTCTTCATCGTCTTCATCGTCTTCATCGTTCGTCTTCACCGTCTTCATCGTCTTCATCGTCTTCACCGTCTTCATCGTCTTCATCGTTCGTCTTCACCGTCTTCATCGTCTTCATCGTCTTCACCGTCTTCATCGTCTTCACCGTCTTCATCGTCTTCATCGTCTTCACCGTCTTCACCGTCTTCACCGTCTTCACCATCTTCACCGTCTTCACCGTCTTCATCGTTCGTCTTCATCGTCTTCATGGTCTTCACCGTCTTCATCGTCTTCACCGTCTTCATCGTTTTCACCGTCTTCATCGTCTTCACCGTCTTCACCGTCTTCATCGTCTTCACCGTCTTCATCGTCTTCACCGTCTTCACCGTCTTCATCTTCTTCATCGTTCGTCTTCATCGTCTTCACCGTCTTCACCGTCTTCATCGTCTTCATCGTCTTCACCGTCTTCATCGTCTTCACCGTCTTCATCGTCTTCACCGTCTTCATCGTCTTCACCGTCTTCATCGTCTTCATCGTTCGTCTTCACCGTCTTCACCGTCTTCATCGTCTTCACCGTCTTCATCGTCTTCACCGTCTTCACCGTCTTCATCGTCTTCACCGTCTTCACCGAATTCACCGTCTTTATCGTCTTTATCGTCTTCATCGTCTTCATCGTCTTCACCGTCTTCACCGTCTTCACCGTCTTCATCGTCTTCATCGTCTTCATCGTCTTCATCGTCTTCATCGTCTTCATCGTTCGTCTTCACCGTCTTCATCGTCTTCATCGTCTTCACCGTCTTCATCGTCTTCATCGTTCGTCTTCACCGTCTTCATCGTCTTCATCGTCTTCACCGTCTTCATCGTCTTCACCGTCTTCATCGTCTTCATCGTCTTCACCGTCTTCACCGTCTTCACCGTCTTCACCATCTTCACCGTCTTCACCGTCTTCATCGTTCGTCTTCATCGTCTTCATGGTCTTCACCGTCTTCATCGTCTTCACCGTCTTCATCGTTTTCACCGTCTTCATCGTCTTCACCGTCTTCACCGTCTTCATCGTCTTCACCGTCTTCATCGTCTTCACCGTCTTCACCGTCTTCATCTTCTTCATCGTTCGTCTTCATCGTCTTCACCGTCTTCACCGTCTTCATCGTCTTCATCGTCTTCACCGTCTTCATCGTCTTCACCGTCTTCATCGTCTTCACCGTCTTCATCGTCTTCACCGTCTTCATCGTCTTCATCGTTCGTCTTCACCGTCTTCACCGTCTTCATCGTCTTCACCGTCTTCATCGTCTTCACCGTCTTCACCGTCTTCATCGTCTTCACCGTCTTCACCGAATTCACCGTCTTTATCGTCTTTATCGTCTTCATCGTCTTCATCGTCTTCACCGTCTTCACCGTCTTCACCGTCTTCATCGTCTTCATCGTCTTCATCGTCTTCATCGTCTTCATCGTCTTCACCGTCTTCATCGTCTTCATCGTCTTCATCGTCTTCATCGTCTTCACCGTCTTCACCGTCTTCACCGTCTTCACCGTCTTCACCGTCTTCACCGTCTTCACCGTCTTCATCGTCTTCATCGTCTTCATCGTCTTCACCGTCTTCATCGTCTTCACCGTCTTCATCGTCTTCATCGTCTTCACCGTCTTCATCGTCTTCACCGTTTTCACCGTCTTCATCGTCTTCATCGTCTTCATCGTCTTCACCGTCTTCACCGTCTTCATCGATCGTCTTCACCGTCTTCACAGTCTTCATCGTCTTCACCGTCTTCATCGTCTTCACAATCTTCATCGTCTTCACCGTCTTCATCGTCTTCATCGTTCGTCTTCACCGTCTTCATCGTCTTCATCGTCTTCACCGTCTTCATCGTCTTCACCGTCTTCATCGTCTTCACCGTCTTCATCGTCTTCACCGTCTTCATCGTCTTCACCGTCTTCACCGTCTTCATCTTCTTCATCGTTCGTCTTCATCGTCTTCACCGTCTTCACCGTCTTTATCGTCTTCATCGTCTTCACCGTCTTCACCGTCTTCATCTTCTTCATCGTTCGTCTTCATCGTCTTCACCGTCTTCACCGTCTTCATCGTCTTCATCGTCTTCACCGTCTTCATCGTCTTCAACGTCTTCATCGTCTTCACCGTCTTCATCGTCTTCACCGTCTTCATCGTCTTCACCGTCTTCATCGTCTTCATCGTTCGTCTTCACCGTCTTCACCGTCTTCATCGTCTTCACCGTCTTCATCGTCTTCACCGTCTTCACCGTCTTCACCGTCTTCATCGTCTTCACCGTCTTCACCGAATTCACCGTCTTTATCGTCTTTATCGTCTTCATCGTCTTCATCGTCTTCATCGTCTTCACCGTCTTCACCGTCTTCATCGTCTTCATCGTCTTCATCGTCTTCATCGTCTCCATCGTCTTCACCGTCTTCATCGTCTTCATCGTCTTCATCGTCTTCATCGTCTTCACCGTCTTCACCGTCTTCACCGTCTTCACCGTCTTCACCGTCTTCACCGTCTTCACCGTCTTCACCGTCTTCATCGTTCGTCTTCATCGTCTTCATGGTCTTCACCGTCTTCATCGTCTTCACCGTCTTCATCGTCTTCACCGTCTTCATCGTCTTCACCGTCTTCACCGTCTTCATCGTCTTCATCGTCTTCATCGTCTTCACCGTCTTCACCGTCTTCACCGTCTTCATCTTCTTCATCGTTCGTCTTCATCGTCTTCACCGTCTTCACCGTCTTCATCGTCTTCATCGTCTTCACCGTCTTCATCGTCTTCAACGTCTTCATCGTCTTCACCGTCTTCATCGTCTTCACCGTCTTCATCGTCTTCACCGTCTTCATCGTCTTCATCGTTCGTCTTCACCGTCTTCACCGTCTTCATCGTTTTCACCGTCTTCATCGTCTTCACCGTCTTCACCGTCTTCATCGTCTTCACCGTCTTCACCGAATTCACCGTCTTTATCGTCTTTATCGTCTTCACCGTCTTCACCGTCTTCATCTTCTTCATCGTTCGTCTTCATCGTCTTCACCGTCTTCACCGTCTTTATCGTCTTCATCGTCTTCACCGTCTTCACCGTCTTCATCTTCTTCATCGTTCGTCTTCATCGTCTTCACCGTCTTCACCGTCTTCATCGTCTTCATCGTCTTCACCGTCTTCATCGTCTTCAACGTCTTCATCGTCTTCACCGTCTTCATCGTCTTCACCGTCTTCATCGTCTTCATCGTCTTCACCGTCTTCATCGTCTTCATCGTTCGTCTTCACCGTCTTCACCGTCTTCATCGTCTTCACCGTCTTCATCGTCTTCACCGTCTTCACCGTCTTCATCGTCTTCACCGTCTTCACCGAATTCACCGTCTTTATCGTCTTTATCGTCTTCATCGTCTTCATCGTCTTCACCGTCTTCACCGTCTTCACCGTCTTCATCGTCTTCATCGTCTTCATCGTCTTCATCGTCTTCATCGTCTTCACCGTCTTCATCGTCTTCATCGTCTTCATCGTCTTCATCGTCTTCACCGTCTTCACCGTCTTCACCGTCTTCACCGTCTTCACCGTCTTCACCGTCTTCACCGTCTTCATCGTCTTCATCGTCTTCATCGTCTTCACCGTCTTCATCGTCTTCACCGTCTTCATCGTCTTCATCGTCTTCACCGTCTTCATCGTCTTCACCGTTTTCACCGTCTTCATCGTCTTCATCGTCTTCATCGTCTTCACCGTCTTCACCGTCTTCATCGATCGTCTTCACCGTCTTCACAGTCTTCATCGTCTTCACCGTCTTCATCGTCTTCACAATCTTCATCGTCTTCACCGTCTTCATCGTCTTCATCGTTCGTCTTCACCGTCTTCATCGTCTTCATCGTCTTCACCGTCTTCATCGTCTTCACCGTCTTCATCGTCTTCACCGTCTTCATCGTCTTCACCGTCTTCATCGTCTTCACCGTCTTCATCGTCTTCACCGTCTTCACCGTCTTCATCTTCTTCATCGTTCGTCTTCATCGTCTTCACCGTCTTCACCGTCTTTATCGTCTTCATCGTCTTCACCGTCTTCACCGTCTTCATCTTCTTCATCGTTCGTCTTCATCGTCTTCACCGTCTTCACCGTCTTCATCGTCTTCATCGTCTTCACCGTCTTCATCGTCTTCAACGTCTTCATCGTCTTCACCGTCTTCATCGTCTTCACCGTCTTCATCGTCTTCACCGTCTTCATCGTCTTCATCGTTCGTCTTCACCGTCTTCACCGTCTTCATCGTCTTCACCGTCTTCATCGTCTTCACCGTCTTCACCGTCTTCACCGTCTTCATCGTCTTCACCGTCTTCACCGAATTCACCGTCTTTATCGTCTTTATCGTCTTCATCGTCTTCATCGTCTTCATCGTCTTCACCGTCTTCACCGTCTTCATCGTCTTCATCGTCTTCATCGTCTTCATCGTCTCCATCGTCTTCACCGTCTTCATCGTCTTCATCGTCTTCATCGTCTTCATCGTCTTCACCGTCTTCACCGTCTTCACCGTCTTCACCGTCTTCACCGTCTTCACCGTCTTCACCGTCTTCACCGTCTTCATCGTTCGTCTTCATCGTCTTCATGGTCTTCACCGTCTTCATCGTCTTCACCGTCTTCATCGTCTTCACCGTCTTCATCGTCTTCACCGTCTTCACCGTCTTCATCGTCTTCATCGTCTTCATCGTCTTCACCGTCTTCACCGTCTTCACCGTCTTCATCTTCTTCATCGTTCGTCTTCATCGTCTTCACCGTCTTCACCGTCTTCATCGTCTTCATCGTCTTCACCGTCTTCATCGTCTTCAACGTCTTCATCGTCTTCACCGTCTTCATCGTCTTCACCGTCTTCATCGTCTTCACCGTCTTCATCGTCTTCATCGTTCGTCTTCACCGTCTTCACCGTCTTCATCGTTTTCACCGTCTTCATCGTCTTCACCGTCTTCACCGTCTTCATCGTCTTCACCGTCTTCACCGAATTCACCGTCTTTATCGTCTTTATCGTCTTCATCGTCTTCATCGTCTTCACCGTCTTCACCGTCTTCACCGTCTTCATCGTCTTCATCGTCTTCATCGTCTTCATCGTCTTCATCGTCTTCACCGTCTTCATCGTCTTCATCGTCTTCACCGTCTTCACCGTCTTCACCGTCTTCACCGTCTTCACCGTCTTCACCGTCTTCACCGTCTTCATCGTCTTCATCGTCTTCATCGTCTTCACCGTCTTCATCGTCTTCACCGTCTTCATCGTCTTCATCGTCTTCACCGTCTTCATCGTCTTCACCGTTTTCACCGTCTTCATCGTCTTCATCGTCTTCATCGTCTTCACCGTCTTCACCGTCTTCATCGATCGTCTTCACCGTCTTCACAGTCTTCATCGTCTTCACCGTCTTCATCGTCTTCACAATCTTCATCGTCTTCACCGTCTTCATCGTCTTCATCGTTCGTCTTCACCGTCTTCATCGTCTTCATCGTCTTCACCGTCTTCATCGTCTTCACCGTCTTCATCGTCTTCACCGTCTTCATCGTCTTCACCGTCTTCATCGTCTTCACCGTCTTCATCGTCTTCACCGTCTTCAACGTCTTCATCGTCTTCACCGTCTTCATCGTCTTCACCGTCTTCACCGTCTTCATCTTCTTCATCGTTCGTCTTCATCGTCTTCACCGTCTTCACCGTCTTTATCGTCTTCATCGTTTTCACCGTCTTCACCGTCTTCATCTTCTTCATCGTTCGTCTTCATCGTCTTCACCGTCTTCATCGTTTTCACCGTCTTCATCGTCTTCACCGTCTTCACCGTCTTCATCTTCTTCATCGTTCGTCTTCATCGTCTTCACCGTCTTCACCGTCTTTATCGTCTTCATCGTCTTCACCGTCTTCACCGTCTTCATCTTCTTCATCGTTCGTCTTCATCGTCTTCACCGTCTTCACCGTCTTCATCGTCTTCATCGTCTTCACCGTCTTCATCGTCTTCAACGTCTTCATCGTCTTCACCGTCTTCATCGTCTTCACCGTCTTCATCGTCTTCACCGTCTTCATCGTCTTCATCGTTCGTCTTCACCGTCTTCACCGTCTTCATCGTCTTCACCGTCTTCATCGTCTTCACCGTCTTCACCGTCTTCACCGTCTTCATCGTCTTCACCGTCTTCACCGAATTCACCGTCTTTATCGTCTTTATCGTCTTCATCGTCTTCATCGTCTTCATCGTCTTCACCGTCTTCACCGTCTTCATCGTCTTCATCGTCTTCATCGTCTTCATCGTCTCCATCGTCTTCACCGTCTTCATCGTCTTCATCGTCTTCATCGTCTTCATCGTCTTCACCGTCTTCACCGTCTTCACCGTCTTCACCGTCTTCACCGTCTTCACCGTCTTCACCGTCTTCACCGTCTTCATCGTTCGTCTTCATCGTCTTCATGGTCTTCACCGTCTTCATCGTCTTCACCGTCTTCATCGTCTTCACCGTCTTCATCGTCTTCACCGTCTTCACCGTCTTCATCGTCTTCATCGTCTTCATCGTCTTCACCGTCTTCACCGTCTTCACCGTCTTCATCTTCTTCATCGTTCGTCTTCATCGTCTTCACCGTCTTCACCGTCTTCATCGTCTTCATCGTCTTCACCGTCTTCATCGTCTTCAACGTCTTCATCGTCTTCACCGTCTTCATCGTCTTCACCGTCTTCATCGTCTTCACCGTCTTCATCGTCTTCATCGTTCGTCTTCACCGTCTTCACCGTCTTCATCGTTTTCACCGTCTTCATCGTCTTCACCGTCTTCACCGTCTTCATCGTCTTCACCGTCTTCACCGAATTCACCGTCTTTATCGTCTTTATCGTCTTCATCGTCTTCATCGTCTTCACCGTCTTCACCGTCTTCACCGTCTTCATCGTCTTCATCGTCTTCATCGTCTTCATCGTCTTCATCGTCTTCACCGTCTTCATCGTCTTCATCGTCTTCACCGTCTTCACCGTCTTCACCGTCTTCACCGTCTTCACCGTCTTCACCGTCTTCACCGTCTTCATCGTCTTCATCGTCTTCATCGTCTTCACCGTCTTCATCGTCTTCACCGTCTTCATCGTCTTCATCGTCTTCACCGTCTTCATCGTCTTCACCGTTTTCACCGTCTTCATCGTCTTCATCGTCTTCATCGTCTTCACCGTCTTCACCGTCTTCATCGATCGTCTTCACCGTCTTCACAGTCTTCATCGTCTTCACCGTCTTCATCGTCTTCACAATCTTCATCGTCTTCACCGTCTTCATCGTCTTCATCGTTCGTCTTCACCGTCTTCATCGTCTTCATCGTCTTCACCGTCTTCATCGTCTTCACCGTCTTCATCGTCTTCACCGTCTTCATCGTCTTCACCGTCTTCATCGTCTTCACCGTCTTCATCGTCTTCACCGTCTTCAACGTCTTCATCGTCTTCACCGTCTTCATCGTCTTCACCGTCTTCACCGTCTTCATCTTCTTCATCGTTCGTCTTCATCGTCTTCACCGTCTTCACCGTCTTTATCGTCTTCATCGTTTTCACCGTCTTCACCGTCTTCATCTTCTTCATCGTTCGTCTTCATCGTCTTCACCGTCTTCACCGTCTTCATCGTCTTCATCGTCTTCACCGTCTTCACCGAATTCACCGTCTTTATCGTCTTTATCGTCTTCATCGTCTTCATCGTCTTCATCGTCTTCACCGTCTTCACCGTCTTCATCGTCTTCATCGTCTTCATCGTCTTCATCGTCTCCATCGTCTTCACCGTCTTCATCGTCTTCATCGTCTTCATCGTCTTCATCGTCTTCACCGTCTTCACCGTCTTCACCGTCTTCACCGTCTTCACCGTCTTCACCGTCTTCACCGTCTTCACCGTCTTCATCGTTCGTCTTCATCGTCTTCATGGTCTTCACCGTCTTCATCGTCTTCACCGTCTTCATCGTCTTCACCGTCTTCATCGTCTTCACCGTCTTCACCGTCTTCATCGTCTTCATCGTCTTCATCGTCTTCACCGTCTTCACCGTCTTCACCGTCTTCATCTTCTTCATCGTTCGTCTTCATCGTCTTCACCGTCTTCACCGTCTTCATCGTCTTCATCGTCTTCACCGTCTTCATCGTCTTCAACGTCTTCATCGTCTTCACCGTCTTCATCGTCTTCACCGTCTTCATCGTCTTCACCGTCTTCATCGTCTTCATCGTTCGTCTTCACCGTCTTCACCGTCTTCATCGTCTTCACCGTCTTCATCGTCTTCACCGTCTTCACCGTCTTCATCGTCTTCACCGTCTTCACCGAATTCACCGTCTTTATCGTCTTTATCGTCTTCATCGTCTTCATCGTCTTCACCGTCTTCACCGTCTTCACCGTCTTCATCGTCTTCATCGTCTTCATCGTCTTCATCGTCTTCATCGTCTTCACCGTCTTCATCGTCTTCATCGTCTTCACCGTCTTCACCGTCTTCACCGTCTTCACCGTCTTCACCGTCTTCACCGTCTTCACCGTCTTCATCGTCTTCATCGTCTTCATCGTCTTCACCGTCTTCATCGTCTTCACCGTCTTCATCGTCTTCATCGTCTTCACCGTCTTCATCGTCTTCACCGTTTTCACCGTCTTCATCGTCTTCATCGTCTTCATCGTCTTCACCGTCTTCACCGTCTTCATCGATCGTCTTCACCGTCTTCACAGTCTTCATCGTCTTCACCGTCTTCATCGTCTTCACAATCTTCATCGTCTTCACCGTCTTCATCGTCTTCATCGTTCGTCTTCACCGTCTTCATCGTCTTCATCGTCTTCACCGTCTTCATCGTCTTCACCGTCTTCATCGTCTTCACCGTCTTCATCGTCTTCACCGTCTTCATCGTCTTCACCGTCTTCATCGTCTTCACCGTCTTCAACGTCTTCATCGTCTTCACCGTCTTCATCGTCTTCACCGTCTTCACCGTCTTCATCTTCTTCATCGTTCGTCTTCATCGTCTTCACCGTCTTCACCGTCTTTATCGTCTTCATCGTTTTCACCGTCTTCACCGTCTTCATCTTCTTCATCGTTCGTCTTCATCGTCTTCACCGTCTTCACCGTCTTCATCGTCTTCATCGTCTTCACCGTCTTCATCGTCTTCAACGTCTTCACCGTCTTCATCGTCTTCACCGTCTTCATCGTCTTCACCGTCTTCATCGTCTTCATCGTTCGTCTTCACCGTCTTCACCGTCTTCATCGTCTTCACCGTCTTCACCGTCTTCATCGTCTTCACCGTCTTCATCGTCTTCATCGTCTTCACCGTCTTCATCGTCTTCACCGTCTTCACCGTCTTCATCGTCTTCACCGTCTTCACCGAATTCACCGTCTTTATCGTCTTTATCGTCTTCATCGTCTTCATCGTCTTCACCGTCTTCACCGTCTTCACCGTCTTCATCGTCTTCATCGTCTTCATCGTCTTCATCGTCTTCATCGTCTTCACCGTCTTCATCGTCTTCATCGTCTTCATCGTCTTCATCGTCTTCACCGTCTTCACCGTCTTCACCGTCTTCACCGTCTTCACCGTCTTCACCGTCTTCACCGTCTTCACCGTCTTCACCGTCTTCATCGTCTTCATCGTCTACATCGTCTTCACCGTCTTCATCGTCTTCACCGTCTTCATCGTCTTCATCGTCTTCACCGTCTTCATCGTCTGCACCGTTTTCACCGTCTTCACCGTCTTCATCGTCTTCATCGTCTTCACCGTCTTCACCGTCTTCACCGTCTTCATCGATCGTCTTCACCGTCTTCATCGATCGTCTTCACCGTCTTCACAGTCTTCATCGTCTTCACCGTCTTCATCGTCTTCACCGTCTTCATCGTCTTCACCGTCTTCATCGTCTTCATCGTTCGTCTTCACCGTCTTCATCGTCTTCATCGTCTTCACCGTCTTCATCGTCTTCACCGTCTTCATCGTCTTCACCGTCTTCATCGTCTTCACCGTCTTTATCGTCTTCACCGTCTTCATCGTCTTCACCGTCTTCAACGTCTTCATCGTCTTCACCGTCTTCATCGTCTTCACCGTCTTCACCGTCTTCATCTTCTTCATCGTTCGTCTTCATCGTCTTCACCGTCTTCATCGTCTTCATCGTCTTCATCGTCTTCATCGTCTTCACCGTCTTCACCGTCTTCACCGTCTTCACCGTCTTCACCGTCTTCACCGTCTTCACCGTCTTCACCGTCTTCATCGTTCGTCTTCATCGTCTTCATGGTCTTCACCGTCTTCATCGTCTTCACCGTCTTCATCGTCTTCATCGTTCGTCTTCACCGTCTTCACCGTCTTCATCGTCTTCACCGTCTTCATCGTCTTCACCGTCTTCACCGTCTTCACCGTCTTCATCGTCTTCACCGTCTTCACCGAATTCACCGTCTTTATCGTCTTTATCGTCTTCATCGTCTTCATCGTCTTCACCGTCTTCACCGTCTTCACCGTCTTCACCGTCTTCATCGTCTTCATCGTCTTCATCGTCTTCATCGTCTCCATCGTCTTCACCGTCTTCATCGTCTTCATCGTCTTCATCGTCTTCATCGTCTTCATCGTCTTCATCGTCTTCACCGTCTTCACCGTCTTCACCGTCTTCACCGTCTTCACCGTCTTCACCGTCTTCATCGTTCGTCTTCATCGTCTTCATGGTCTTCACCGTCTTCATCGTCTTCACCGTCTTCATCGTCTTCACCGTCTTCATCGTCTTCACCGTCTTCACCGTCTTCATCGTCTTCATCGTCTTCATCGTCTTCACCGTCTTCACCGTCTTCACCGTCTTCATCTTCTTCATCGTTCGTCTTCATCGTCTTCACCGTCTTCACCGTCTTCATCGTCTTCATCGTCTTCACCGTCTTCATCGTCTTCAACGTCTTCATCGTCTTCACCGTCTTCATCGTCTTCACCGTCTTCATCGTCTTCACCGTCTTCATCGTCTTCATCGTTCGTCTTCACCGTCTTCACCGTCTTCATCGTCTTCACCGTCTTCATCGTCTTCACCGTCTTCACCGTCTTCATCGTCTTCACCGTCTTCACCGAATTCACCGTCTTTATCGTCTTTATCGTCTTCATCGTCTTCATCGTCTTCACCGTCTTCACCGTCTTCACCGTCTTCATCGTCTTCATCGTCTTCATCGTCTTCATCGTCTTCATCGTCTTCACCGTCTTCATCGTCTTCATCGTCTTCATCGTCTTCATCGTCTTCACCGTCTTCACCGTCTTCACCGTCTTCACCGTCTTCACCGTCTTCACCGTCTTCATCGTCTTCATCGTCTTCATCGTCTTCACCGTCTTCATCGTCTTCACCGTCTTCATCGTCTTCATCGTCTTCACCGTCTTCATCGTCTTCACCGTTTTCACCGTCTTCATCGTCTTCATCGTCTTCATCGTCTTCACCGTCTTCACCGTCTTCATCGATCGTCTTCACCGTCTTCACAGTCTTCATCGTCTTCACCGTCTTCATCGTCTTCACAATCTTCATCGTCTTCACCGTCTTCATCGTCTTCATCGTTCGTCTTCACCGTCTTCATCGTCTTCATCGTCTTCACCGTCTTCATCGTCTTCACCGTCTTCATCGTCTTCACCGTCTTCATCGTCTTCACCGTCTTCATCGTCTTCACCGTCTTCATCGTCTTCACCGTCTTCAACGTCTTCATCGTCTTCACCGTCTTCATCGTCTTCACCGTCTTCACCGTCTTCATCTTCTTCATCGTTCGTCTTCATCGTCTTCACCGTCTTCACCGTCTTTATCGTCTTCATCGTTTTCACCGTCTTCACCGTCTTCATCTTCTTCATCGTTCGTCTTCATCGTCTTCACCGTCTTCACCGTCTTCATCGTCTTCATCGTCTTCACCGTCTTCATCGTCTTCAACGTCTTCACCGTCTTCATCGTCTTCACCGTCTTCATCGTCTTCACCGTCTTCATCGTCTTCATCGTTCGTCTTCACCGTCTTCACCGTCTTCATCGTCTTCACCGTCTTCACCGTCTTCATCATCTTCACCGTCTTCATCGTCTTCATCGTCTTCACCGTCTTCATCGTCTTCACCGTCTTCACCGTCTTCATCGTCTTCACCGTCTTCACCGAATTCACCGTCTTTATCGTCTTTATCGTCTTCATCGTCTTCATCGTCTTCACCGTCTTCACCGTCTTCACCGTCTTCATCGTCTTCATCGTCTTCATCGTCTTCATCGTCTTCATCGTCTTCACCGTCTTCATCGTCTTCATCGTCTTCATCGTCTTCATCGTCTTCACCGTCTTCACCGTCTTCACCGTCTTCACCGTCTTCACCGTCTTCACCGTCTTCACCGTCTTCACCGTCTTCACCGTCTTCACCGTCTTCATCGTCTTCATCGTCTACATCGTCTTCACCGTCTTCATCGTCTTCACCGTCTTCATCGTCTTCATCGTCTTCACCGTCTTCATCGTCTGCACCGTTTTCACCGTCTTCACCGTCTTCATCGTCTTCATCGTCTTCACCGTCTTCACCGTCTTCACCGTCTTCATCGATCGTCTTCACCGTCTTCACAGTCTTCATCGTCTTCACCGTCTTCATCGTCTTCACCGTCTTCATCGTCTTCACCGTCTTCATCGTCTTCACCGTCTTCATCGTCTTCATCGTTCGTCTTCACCGTCTTCATCGTCTTCATCGTCTTCACCGTCTTCATCGTCTTCACCGTCTTCATCGTCTTCACCGTCTTCATCGTCTTCACCGTCTTTATCGTCTTCACCGTCTTCATCGTCTTCACCGTCTTCAACGTCTTCATCGTCTTCACCGTCTTCATCGTCTTCACCGTCTTCACCGAATTCACCGTCTTTATCGTCTTTATCGTCTTCATCGTCTTCATCGTCTTCACCGTCTTCACCGTCTTCACCGTCTTCATCGTCTTCATCGTCTTCATCGTCTTCATCGTCTTCATCGTCTTCACCGTCTTCATCGTCTTCATCGTCTTCATCGTCTTCATCGTCTTCACCGTCTTCACCGTCTTCACCGTCTTCACCGTCTTCACCGTCTTCACCGTCTTCACCGTCTTCATCGTCTTCATCGTCTTCATCGTCTTCACCGTCTTCATCGTCTTCACCGTCTTCATCGTCTTCATCGTCTTCACCGTCTTCATCGTCTTCACCGTTTTCACCGTCTTCATCGTCTTCATCGTCTTCATCGTCTTCACCGTCTTCACCGTCTTCATCGATCGTCTTCACCGTCTTCACAGTCTTCATCGTCTTCACCGTCTTCATCGTCTTCACAATCTTCATCGTCTTCACCGTCTTCATCGTCTTCATCGTTCGTCTTCACCGTCTTCATCGTCTTCATCGTCTTCACCGTCTTCATCGTCTTCACCGTCTTCATCGTCTTCACCGTCTTCATCGTCTTCACCGTCTTCATCGTCTTCACCGTCTTCATCGTCTTCACCGTCTTCATCGTCTTCACCGTCTTCACCGTCTTCATCTTCTTCATCGTTCGTCTTCATCGTCTTCACCGTCTTCACCGTCTTTATCGTCTTCATCGTTTTCACCGTCTTCACCGTCTTCATCTTCTTCATCGTTCGTCTTCATCGTCTTCACCGTCTTCACCGTCTTCATCGTCTTCATCGTCTTCACCGTCTTCATCGTCTTCAACGTCTTCACCGTCTTCATCGTCTTCACCGTCTTCATCGTCTTCACCGTCTTCATCGTCTTCATCGTTCGTCTTCATCGTCTTCATCGTCTTCATCGTCTTCACCGTCTTCACCGTCTTCACCGTCTTCACCGTCTTCACCGTCTTCACCGTCTTCACCGTCTTCATCGTCTTCATCGTCTTCATCGTCTTCACCGTCTTCATCGTCTTCACCGTCTTCATCGTCTTCATCGTCTTCACCGTCTTCATCGTCTTCACCGTTTTCACCGTCTTCATCGTCTTCATCGTCTTCATCGTCTTCACCGTCTTCACCGTCTTCATCGATCGTCTTCACCGTCTTCACAGTCTTCATCGTCTTCACCGTCTTCATCGTCTTCACAATCTTCATCGTCTTCACCGTCTTCATCGTCTTCATCGTTCGTCTTCACCGTCTTCATCGTCTTCATCGTCTTCACCGTCTTCATCGTCTTCACCGTCTTCATCGTCTTCACCGTCTTCATCGTCTTCACCGTCTTCATCGTCTTCACCGTCTTCATCGTCTTCACCGTCTTCAACGTCTTCATCGTCTTCACCGTCTTCATCGTCTTCACCGTCTTCACCGTCTTCATCTTCTTCATCGTTCGTCTTCATCGTCTTCACCGTCTTCACCGTCTTTATCGTCTTCATCGTTTTCACCGTCTTCACCGTCTTCATCTTCTTCATCGTTCGTCTTCATCGTCTTCACCGTCTTCACCGTCTTCATCGTCTTCATCGTCTTCACCGTCTTCATCGTCTTCAACGTCTTCACCGTCTTCATCGTCTTCACCGTCTTCATCGTCTTCACCGTCTTCATCGTCTTCATCGTTCGTCTTCATCGTCTTCATCGTCTTCATCGTCTTCACCGTCTTCACCGTCTTCACCGTCTTCACCGTCTTCACCGTCTTCACCGTCTTCACCGTCTTCATCGTCTTCATCGTCTTCATCGTCTTCACCGTCTTCATCGTCTTCACCGTCTTCATCGTCTTCATCGTCTTCACCGTCTTCATCGTCTTCACCGTTTTCACCGTCTTCATCGTCTTCATCGTCTTCATCGTCTTCACCGTCTTCACCGTCTTCATCGATCGTCTTCACCGTCTTCACAGTCTTCATCGTCTTCACCGTCTTCATCGTCTTCACAATCTTCATCGTCTTCACCGTCTTCATCGTCTTCATCGTTCGTCTTCACCGTCTTCATCGTCTTCATCGTCTTCACCGTCTTCATCGTCTTCACCGTCTTCATCGTCTTCACCGTCTTCATCGTCTTCACCGTCTTCATCGTCTTCACCGTCTTCATCGTCTTCACCGTCTTCAACGTCTTCATCGTCTTCACCGTCTTCATCGTCTTCACCGTCTTCACCGTCTTCATCTTCTTCATCGTTCGTCTTCATCGTCTTCACCGTCTTCACCGTCTTTATCGTCTTCATCGTTTTCACCGTCTTCACCGTCTTCATCTTCTTCATCGTTCGTCTTCATCGTCTTCACCGTCTTCACCGTCTTCATCGTCTTCATCGTCTTCACCGTCTTCATCGTCTTCAACGTCTTCACCGTCTTCATCGTCTTCACCGTCTTCATCGTCTTCACCGTCTTCATCGTCTTCATCGTTCGTCTTCACCGTCTTCACCGTCTTCACCGTCTTTATCGTCTTCATCGTTTTCACCGTCTTCACCGTCTTCATCTTCTTCATCGTTCGTCTTCATCGTCTTCACCGTCTTCACCGTCTTCATCGTCTTCATCGTCTTCACCGTCTTCATCGTCTTCAACGTCTTCACCGTCTTCATCGTCTTCACCGTCTTCACCGTCTTCACCGTCTTCATCGTCTTCACCGTCTTCACCGTCTTCATCGTCTTCACCGTCTTCATCGTCTTCACCGTCTTCATCGTCTTCATCGTTCGTCTTCACCGTCTTCACCGTCTTCATCGTCTTCACCGTCTTCATCGTCTTCACCGTCTTCACCGTCTTCACCGTCTTCATCGTCTTCACCGTCTTCACCGAATTCACCGTCTTTATCGTCTTTATCGTCTTCATCGTCTTCATCGTCTTCACCGTCTTCACCGTCTTCACCGTCTTCATCGTCTTCATCGTCTTCATCGTCTTCATCGTCTTCACCGTCTTCATCGTCTTCATCGTCTTCATCGTCTTCATCGTCTTCATCGTCTTCACCGTCTTCATCGTCTTCATCGTCTTCATCGTCTTCATCGTCTTCATCGTCTTGCAACCATACTTCCCCCGGAATCAAAAATCTTTGGTTTCCCGGAGACTGCCTGCGGGGTCATATCTACCCTTTTTCCTTAACTAAGGGGGGTGAATAAAGCAAAAAAAAATTTAATTACGATAAATAGACGATAAGATCGAAACGAGTTGTTAATACACTAAGTGAGCGGTCATCGAGGGAGATAGGAGATGCGACGGCGGATGCCGTTGAAAAACTTGAAAGTCTTAGAAAATTAAGAGTAAATTTACAGATTATAATCGCGTTTCAATGGGACCCAAGCCGATTAAAGCATGTTTTCTCGCGCATTCGACCGGAGCGGCGAGGATCTCGGCCTAGCGTGGAATTTCATTGCCAGTGAAAAATGTTTAAAAATGAAGTTTTTAAAAAATCTTTCGTTCAATCATGAGACAAATTTGCGCGCCTGCTGCCTTCCTTGGATGTGGTAGCCGTTTCTCATGCTCCCTCTCCGGAATCAAACCCTGATTCCCCGTTACCCGTTACAACCATGGTAAGCATATCACATACCATCGAAAGTTGATAGGGCACACACTTGAAAGATCTGTCGCCGACGCTAGGTCGTGCGATCAGCCGTTATTACTTCAGAGTCACCAAAATTCACGAGCCGAATCTTTGAGACAAGCATATAACTACTGGCAGGATCAACCAGGTAATACACGAGAAAGAAGACTAGCGTCGCTGGCCTAAAGTCGACGAGTCTTCTAGTCGCCTTCGATAGTCGTCGCCGCTCGTAAAAGCGGCTATATCGTAGATAATTTATCAGCTTCGAATCTCTGCTTTACCGAGATCGAGTGATGATGATAGGAGATCACGCGCTTATTGCCGCTAATAGACGTCCCCTTGAACGGTTAGCCTATCTTAAGCGAATAAGCAGCGCATCAGGCCAGTGGGGAATAACAAACGTTCAACGTGCTTTTTGAGAAACTCGTTTCGAGCTCAAAATATTTGATCGGTCAGTCTTTTTATAATCGTTTACAGATTATAATCGCATTTCAATGGGACCCAAGCCGGTGAAGGCATGTTTTCTCGCGCATTCGACCGGAGCGGCGAGGATCTCGGCCTAGCGTGGAATTTCATTGCCGGTGAAAAATTTTTAAAATAAAAATTTTAAAAATTCTTTCGTTCAATCATGAGACAAATCTCAAAATAAGTTCATTTGACAAGAGTTGCCATTTGAAACTTTATTATCTTGAGTTTCGAAGCATGCCTATACCTATAGAATATACAAGAGTTAACTAGCGTGAGACATCGAGTTTCAATTTTTGTGAAACAAAAATAAGGCCGTATAAGAGACGATAAGATTGAAACAATTTTATTTAAACTGCTGTCTATATCAACCAACACCTTTCATCGTCTTCATCGTCTTCATCGTCTTCACCGTCTTCACCGTCTTCATCGTCTTCATCGTCTTCATCGTCTTCACCGTCTTCACCGTCTTCATCGTCTTCATCGTCTTCACCGTCTTCACCGTCTTCACCGTCTTCACCGTCTTCATCGCCTTCACCGTCTTCATCGTCTTCATCGTATTCACTGTCTTTATCGTCTTCATCGTCTTCACCGTCTTCACCGTCTTCACCGTCTTCATCGTCTTCATCGTTTTCACCGTCTTCACCGTCTTCATCGTCTTCACCGTCTTCATCGTCTTCATCGTCTTCACCGTCTTCACCGTCTTCATCGTCTTCACCGTCTTCATCGTCTTCACCGTCTTCATCGTCTTCATCGTTCGTCTTCATCGTCTTCACCGTCTTCACTGTCTTCACCGTCTTCACCGTCTTCACCGTCTTCACCGTCTTCACCGTCTTCATCGTCTTCATCGTCTTCATCGTTTTCACCGTCTTCACCGTCTTCACCGTCTTCATCGTCTTCATCGTCTTCATTGTCTTCACCGTCTTCACCGTCTTCACCGTCTTCATCGTCTTCATCGTCTTCATCGTCTTCTTCGTCTTCACCGTCTTCATCGTCTTCACCGTCTTCATCGTCTTCACCGTCTTCACCGTCTTCATCGTCTTCACCGTCTTCATCGTCTTCACCGTCTTCACCGTCTTCATCGTCTTCATCGTCTTCACCGTCTTCACCGTCTTCATCGTCTTCACGGTCTTCATCGTCTTCACCGTCTTCACCGTCTTCACCGTCTTCATCGTCTTCATCGTCTTCACCGTCTTCATCGTTTTCACCGTCTTCACCGTCTTCATCGTCTTCACCGTCTTCATCGTCTTCATCGTCTTCGCCGTCTTCACCGTCTTCATCGTCTTCACCGTCTTCATCGTCTTCATCGTTCGTCTTCATCGTCTTCACCGTCTTCACCGTCTTCACCGTCTTCACCGTCTTCACCGTCTTCACCGTCTTCACCGTCTTCATCGTCTTCATCGTCTTCATCGTTTTCACCGTCTTCACCGTCTTCATCGTCTTCATCGTCTTCATCGTTTTCACCGTCTTCACCGTCTTCACCGTCTTCACCGTCTTCATCGTCTTCATCGTCTTCATTGTCTTCACCGTCTTCACCGTCTTCACTGTCTTCATCGTCTTCATCGTCTTCATCGTCTTCACCGTCTTCATCGTCTTCACCGTCTTCATCGTCTTCACCGTCTTCACCGTCTTCACCGTCTTCACCGTCTTCATCGTCTTCACCGTCTTCACGGTCTTCATCGTCTTCATCGTCTTCACCGTCTTCACCGTCTTCATCGTCTTCACAGTCTTCATCGTCTTCATCGTCTTCACCGTCATCACCGTTTTCATCGTCTTCACATTCTTCATCGTCTTCATCGTCTTCACCGTCTTCACCGTCTTCACCGTCTTCACCGTCTTCACCGTCTTCATCGTCTTCATCGTCTTCACCGTCTTCACCGTCTTCATCGTCTTCATCGTCTTCATCGTCTTCACTGTCTTCATCGTCTTCACCGTCTTCATCGTCTTCATCGTCTTCACCGTCTTCATCGTCTTCACCGTCTTCATCGTCTTCATCGTCTTCATCGTTCGTCTTCAGCGTCTTCATCGTCTTCACCGTCTTCATCGTCTTCACTGTCTTCATCGTCTTCACCGTCTTCATCGTCTTCATCGTTCGTCTTCACCGTCTTCATCGTCTTCACCGTCTTCATCGTCTTCACCGTCTTCATCGTCTTCACCGTCTTCATCGTCTTCACCGTCTTCATCGTCTTCATCGTTCGTCTTCACCGTCTTCACCGTCTTCATCGTCTTCACCGTCTTCATCGTCTTCACCGTCTTCATCGTCTCCATCGTCTTCACCGTCTTCATCGTCTTCATCGTTCGTCTTCACCGTCTTCATCGTCTTCATCGTCTTCACCGTCTTCATCGTCTTCACCGTCTTCATCGTCTTCATCGTCTTCACCGTCTTCACCGTCTTCACCGTCTTCACCGTCTTCATCGTTCGTCTTCATCGTCTTCATCGTCTTCACCGTCTTCATCGTCTTCACCGTCTTTATCGTCTTCACCGTCTTCATCGTCTTCACCGTCTTCATCGATCGTCTTCACCGTCTTCACAGTCTTCATCGTCTTCACCGTCTTCATCGTCTTCACCGTCTTCATCGTCTTCATCGTCTTCACCGTCTTCATCGTCTTCACCGTCTTCATCGTCTTCATCGTCTTCACCGTCTTCACCGTCTTCACCGTCTTCACCGTCTTCACCGTCTTCATCGTTCGTCTTCATCGTCTTCATCGTCTTCACCGTCTTCATCGTCTTCACCGTCTTCATCGTCTTCACCGTCTTCATCGTCTTCACCGTCTTCATCGATCGTCTTCACCGTCTTCACAGTCTTCATCGTCTTCACCGTCTTCATCGTCTTCACCGTCTTCATCGTCTTCACCGTCTTCATCGTCTTCACCGTCTTCATCGTCTTCATCGTTCGTCTTCACCGTCTTCATCGTCTTCATCGTCTTCACCGTCTTCATCGTCTTCACCGTCTTCATCGTCTTCACCGTCTTCATCGTCTTCACCGTCTTCATCGTCTTCACCGTCTTCATCGTCTTCACCGTCTTCACCGTCTTCATCGTCTTCACCGTCTTCATCGTCTTCACCGTCTTCACCGTCTTCATCTTCTTCATCGTTCGTCTTCATCGTCTTCACCGTCTTCACCGTCTTCATCGTCTTCATCGTCTTCACCGTCTTCATCGTCTTCAACGTCTTCATCGTCTTCACCGTCTTCATCGTCTTCATCGTCTTCACCGTCTTCACCGTATTCACCGTCTTTATCGTCTTTATCGTCTTCATCGTCTTCACCGTCTTCACCGTCTTCACCGTCTTCACCGTCTTCATCGTCTTCATCGTCTTCATCGTCTTCATCGTCTTCACCGTCTTCATCGTCTTCATCGTCTTCATCGTCTTCATCTTCTTCACCGTCTTCACCGTCTTCACCGTCTTCATCGTCTTCACTGTCTTCATCGTCTTCACCGTCTTCATCGTCTTCATCGTTCGTCTTCACCGTCTTCATCGTCTTCACCGTCTTCATCGTCTTCACCGTCTTCACCGTCTTCATCTTCTTCATCGTTCGTCTTCATCGTCTTCACCGTCTTCACCGTCTTCATCGTCTTCATCGTCTTCACCGTCTTCATCGTCTTCAACGTCTTCATCGTCTTCACCGTCTTCATCGTCTTCACCGTCTTCATCGTCTTCACCGTCTTCATCGTCTTCACCGTCTTCATCGTCTTCATCGTTCGTCTTCACCGTCTTCACCGTCTTCACCGTCTTCATCGTCTTCACCGTCTTCATCGTCTTCACCGTCTTCACCGTCTTCATCGTCTTCACCGTCTTTACCGTATTCACCGTCTTTATCGTCTTTATCGTCTTCATCGTCTTCGTCGTCTTCACCGTCTTCACCGTCTTCACCGTCTTCATCGTCTTCATCGTCTTCATCGTCTTCATCGTCTTCACCGTCTTCATCGTCTTCATCGTCTTCATCGTCTTCATCGTCTTCACCGTCTTCACCGTCTTCACCGTCTTCATCGTCTTCACTGTCTTCATCGTCTTCACCGTCTTCATCGTCTTCATCGTTCGTCTTCACCGTCTTCATCGTCTTCACCGTCTTCATCGTCTTCACCGTCTTCATCGTCTTCACCGTCTTCATCGTCTTCACCGTCTTCATCGTCTTCATCGTTCGTCTTCACCGTCTTCACCGTCTTCATCGTCTTCACCGTCTTCATCGTCTTCACCGTCTTCATCGTCTTCATCGTCTTCACCGTCTTCATCGTCTTCATCGTTCGTCTTCACCGTCTTCATCGTCTTCATCGTCTTCACCGTCTTCATCGTCTTCACCGTCTTCATCGTCTTCATCGTCTTCACCGTCTTCACCGTCTTCACCGTCTTCATCGTTCGTCTTCATCGTCTTCATCGTCTTCACCGTCTTCATCGTCTTCACCGTCTTCATCGTCTTCACCGTCTTCATCGTCTTCACCGTCTTCATCGATCGTCTTCACCGTCTTCACAGTCTTCATCGTCTTCACCGTCTTCATCGTCTTCACCGTCTTCATCGTCTTCACCGTCTTCATCGTCTTCACCGTCTTCATCGTCTTCATCGTTCGTCTTCACCGTCTTCATCGTCTTCATCGTCTTCACCGTCTTCATCGTCTTCACCGTCTTCATCGTCTTCACCGTCTTCATCGTCTTCACCGTCTTCATCGTCTTCACCGTCTTCATCGTCTTCACCGTCTTCATCGTCTTCACCGTCTTCACCGTCTTCATCGTCTTCACCGTCTTCATCGTCTTCACCGTCTTCACCGTCTTCACCGTCTTCATCGTTCGTCTTCATCGTCTTCATCGTCTTCACCGTCTTCATCGTCTTCACCGTCTTCATCGTCTTCACCGTCTTCATCGTCTTCACCGTCTTCATCGATCGTCTTCACCGTCTTCACAGTCTTCATCGTCTTCACCGTCTTCATCGTCTTCACCGTCTTCACCGTCTTCACCGTCTTCACCGTCTTCACCGTCTTCATCGTTCGTCTTCATCGTCTTCATCGTCTTCACCGTCTTCATCGTCTTCACCGTCTTCATCGTCTTCACCGTCTTCATCGTCTTCACCGTCTTCATCGATCGTCTTCACCGTCTTCACAGTCTTCATCGTCTTCACCGTCTTCATCGTCTTCACCGTCTTCATCGTCTTCACCGTCTTCATCGTCTTCACCGTCTTCATCGTCTTCATCGTTCGTCTTCACCGTCTTCATCGTCTTCATCGTCTTCACCGTCTTCATCGTCTTCACCGTCTTCATCGTCTTCACCGTCTTCATCGTCTTCACCGTCTTCATCGTCTTCACCGTCTTCATCGTCTTCACCGTCTTCACCGTCTTCATCGTCTTCACCGTCTTCATCGTCTTCACCGTCTTCACCGTCTTCATCTTCTTCATCGTTCGTCTTCATCGTCTTCACCGTCTTCACCGTCTTCATCGTCTTCATCGTCTTCACCGTCTTCATCGTCTTCAACGTCTTCATCGTCTTCACCGTCTTCATCGTCTTCACCGTCTTCATCGTCTTCACCGTCTTCATCGTCTTCACCGTCTTCATCGTCTTCACCGTCTTCATCGTCTTCATCGTTCGTCTTCACCGTCTTCACCGTCTTCATCGTCTTCACCGTCTTCATCGTCTTCACCGTCTTCACCGTCTTCATCGTCTTCACCGTCTTCACCGTATTCACCGTCTTTATCGTCTTTATCGTCTTCATCGTCTTCACCGTCTTCACCGTCTTCACCGTCTTCACCGTCTTCATCGTCTTCATCGTCTTCATCGTCTTCATCGTCTTCACCGTCTTCATCGTCTTCATCGTCTTCATCGTCTTCATCGTCTTCACCGTCTTCACCGTCTTCACCGTCTTCATCGTCTTCACTGTCTTCATCGTCTTCACCGTCTTCATCGTCTTCATCGTTCGTCTTCACCGTCTTCATCGTCTTCACCGTCTTCATCGTCTTCACCGTCTTCACCGTCTTCATCTTCTTCATCGTTCGTCTTCATCGTCTTCACCGTCTTCACCGTCTTCATCGTCTTCATCGTCTTCACCGTCTTCATCGTCTTCAACGTCTTCATCGTCTTCACCGTCTTCATCGTCTTCACCGTCTTCATCGTCTTCACCGTCTTCATCGTCTTCACCGTCTTCATCGTCTTCATCGTTCGTCTTCACCGTCTTCACCGTCTTCACCGTCTTCATCGTCTTCACCGTCTTCATCGTCTTCACCGTCTTCACCGTCTTCATCGTCTTCACCGTCTTTACCGTATTCACCGTCTTTATCGTCTTTATCGTCTTCATCGTCTTCATCGTCTTCACCGTCTTCACCGTCTTCACCGTCTTCATCGTCTTCATCGTCTTCATCGTCTTCATCGTCTTCACCGTCTTCATCGTCTTCATCGTCTTCATCGTCTTCATCGTCTTCACCGTCTTCACCGTCTTCACCGTCTTCATCGTCTTCACTGTCTTCATCGTCTTCACCGTCTTCATCGTCTTCATCGTTCGTCTTCACCGTCTTCATCGTCTTCACCGTCTTCATCGTCTTCACCGTCTTCATCGTCTTCACCGTCTTCATCGTCTTCACCGTCTTCATCGTCTTCATCGTTCGTCTTCACCGTCTTCACCGTCTTCATCGTCTTCACCGTCTTCATCGTCTTCACCGTCTTCATCGTCTTCACCGTCTTCATCGTCTTCATCGTCTTCACCGTCTTCATCGTCTTCATCGTTCGTCTTCACCGTCTTCATCGTCTTCATCGTCTTCACCGTCTTCATCGTCTTCACCGTCTTCATCGTCTTCATCGTCTTCACCGTCTTCACCGTCTTCACCGTCTTCATCGTTCGTCTTCATCGTCTTCATCGTCTTCACCGTCTTCATCGTCTTCACCGTCTTCATCGTCTTCACCGTCTTCATCGTCTTCACCGTCTTCATCGATCGTCTTCACCGTCTTCACAGTCTTCATCGTCTTCATCGTCTTCACCGTCTTCATCGTCTTCACCGTCTTCATCGTCTTCACCGTCTTCATCGTCTTCATCGTTCGTCTTCACCGTCTTCATCGTCTTCATCGTCTTCACCGTCTTCATCGTCTTCACCGTCTTCATCGTCTTCACCGTCTTCATCGTCTTCACCGTCTTCATCGTCTTCACCGTCTTCATCGTCTTCACCGTCTTCATCGTCTTCACCGTCTTCACCGTCTTCATCGTCTTCACCGTCTTCATCGTCTTCACCGTCTTCACCGTCTTCATCTTCTTCATCGTTCGTCTTCATCGTCTTCACCGTCTTCACCGTCTTCATCGTCTTCATCGTCTTCACCGTCTTCATCGTCTTCAACGTCTTCAACGTCTTCACCGTCTTCATCGTCTTCACCGTCTTCATCGTCTTCACCGTCTTCATCGTCTTCACCGTCTTAATCGTCTTCATCGTTCGTCTTCACCGTCTTCACCGTCTTAATCGTCTTCACCGTCTTCATCGTCTTCACCGTCTTCACCGTCTTCATCGTCTTCACCGTCTTCACCGTATTCACCGTCTTCATCGTCTTTATCGTCTTCATCGTCTTCACCGTCTTCACCGTCTTCACCGTCTTCACCGTCTTCATCGTCTTCATCGTCTTCATCGTCTTCATCGTCTTCACCGTCTTCATCGTCCTCATCGTCTTCATCGTCTTCATCGTCTTCACCGTCTTCACCGTCTTCACCGTCTTCATCGTCTTCATCGTCTTCATCGTTCGTCTTCACCGTCTTCATCGTCTTCATCGTCTTCACCTTCTTCATCGTCTTCATCGTTCGTCTTCACCGTCTTCATCGTCTTCATCGTCTTCACCGTCTTCATCGTCTTCACGGTCTTCATCGTCTTCATCGTCTTCACCGTCTTCACCGTCTTCACCGTCTTCACCGTCTTCACCGTCTTCACCGTCTTCATCGTTCGTCTTCATCGTCTTCATGGTCTTCACCGTCTTCATCGTCTTCACCGTCTTCATCGTCTTCACCGTCTTCATCGTCTTCACCGTCTTCATCGATCGTCTTCACCGTCTTCACAGTCTTCATCGTCTTCACCGTCTTCATCGTCTTCACCGTCTTCACCGTCTTCATCGTCTTCACCGTCTTCATCGTCTTCACCGTCTTCATCGTCTTCATCGTTCGTCTTCACCGTCTTCATCGTCTTCATCGTCTTCACCGTCTTCATCGTCTTCACCGTCTTCATCGTCTTCACCGTCTTCATCGTCTTCACCGTCTTCATCGTCTTCACCGTCTTCATCGTCTTCACCGTCTTCACATTCTTCATCGTCTTCACCGTCTTCACCGTATTCACCGTCTTTATCGTCTTTATCGTCTTCATCGTCTTCATCGTCTTCACCGTCTTCATCGTCTTCACCGTCTTCACTGTCTTCACCGTCTTCATCGTCTTCAGCGTCTTCATCGTCTTCATCGTTCGTCTTCACCGTCTTCATCGTCTTCATCGTCTTCACCGTCTTCATCGTCTTCACCGTCTTCATCGTCTTCACCGTCTTCATCGTCTTCACCGTCTTCATCGTCTTCATCGTCTTCACCGTCTTCATCGTCTTCACCGTCTTCATCGTCTTCATCGTTCGTCTTCACCGTCTTCATCGTCTTCATCGTCTTCACCGTCTTCATCGTCTTCACCGTCTTCATCGTCTTCACCGTCTTCATCGTCTTCACCGTCTTCATCGTCTTCATCGTCTTCACCGTCTTCATCGTCTTCATCGTTCGTCTTCACCGTCTTCATCGTCTTCACCGTCTTCATCGTCTTCACCGTCTTCATCGTCTTCATCGTTCGTCTTCACCGTCTTCACCGTCTTCACCGTCTTCACCGTCTTCATCGTCTTCACTGTCTTCATCGTCTTCACCGTCTTCATCGTCTTCATCGTTCGTCTTCACCGTCTTCATCGTCTTCACCGTCTTCATCGTCTTCACCGTCTTCACCGTCTTCATCTTCTTCATCGTTCGTCTTCATCGTCTTCACCGTCTTCACCGTCTTCATCGTCTTCATCGTCTTCACCGTCTTCATCGTCTTCAACGTCTTCATCGTCTTCACCGTCTTCATCGTCTTCACCGTCTTCATCGTCTTCACCGTCTTCATCGTCTTCACCGTCTTCATCGTCTTCATCGTTCGTCTTCACCGTCTTCACCGTCTTCACCGTCTTCATCGTCTTCACCGTCTTCATCGTCTTCACCGTCTTCACCGTCTTCATCGTCTTCACCGTCTTTACCGTATTCACCGTCTTTATCGTCTTTATCGTCTTCATCGTCTTCATCGTCTTCACCGTCTTCACCGTCTTCACCGTCTTCATCGTCTTCATCGTCTTCATCGTCTTCATCGTCTTCACCGTCTTCATCGTCTTCATCGTCTTCATCGTCTTCATCGTCTTCACCGTCTTCACCGTCTTCACCGTCTTCATCGTCTTCACTGTCTTCATCGTCTTCACCGTCTTCATCGTCTTCATCGTTCGTCTTCACCGTCTTCATCGTCTTCACCGTCTTCATCGTCTTCACCGTCTTCATCGTCTTCACCGTCTTCATCGTCTTCACCGTCTTCATCGTCTTCATCGTTCGTCTTCACCGTCTTCACCGTCTTCATCGTCTTCACCGTCTTCATCGTCTTCACCGTCTTCATCGTCTTCACCGTCTTCATCGTCTTCATCGTCTTCACCGTCTTCATCGTCTTCATCGTTCGTCTTCACCGTCTTCATCGTCTTCATCGTCTTCACCGTCTTCATCGTCTTCACCGTCTTCATCGTCTTCATCGTCTTCACCGTCTTCACCGTCTTCACCGTCTTCATCGTTCGTCTTCATCGTCTTCATCGTCTTCACCGTCTTCATCGTCTTCACCGTCTTCATCGTCTTCACCGTCTTCATCGTCTTCACCGTCTTCATCGATCGTCTTCACCGTCTTCACAGTCTTCATCGTCTTCACCGTCTTCATCGTCTTCACCGTCTTCATCGTCTTCACCGTCTTCATCGTCTTCACCGTCTTCATCGTCTTCATCGTTCGTCTTCACCGTCTTCATCGTCTTCATCGTCTTCACCGTCTTCATCGTCTTCACCGTCTTCATCGTCTTCACCGTCTTCATCGTCTTCACCGTCTTCATCGTCTTCACCGTCTTCATCGTCTTCACCGTCTTCATCGTCTTCACCGTCTTCACCGTCTTCATCGTCTTCACCGTCTTCATCGTCTTCACCGTCTTCACCGTCTTCATCTTCTTCATCGTTCGTCTTCATCGTCTTCACCGTCTTCACCGTCTTCATCGTCTTCATCGTCTTCACCGTCTTCATCGTCTTCAACGTCTTCAACGTCTTCACCGTCTTCATCGTCTTCACCGTCTTCATCGTCTTCACCGTCTTCATCGTCTTCACCGTCTTAATCGTCTTCATCGTTCGTCTTCACCGTCTTCACCGTCTTCATCGTCTTCACCGTCTTCATCGTCTTCACCGTCTTCACCGTCTTCATCGTCTTCACCGTCTTCACCGTATTCACCGTCTTCATCGTCTTTATCGTCTTCATCGTCTTCACCGTCTTCACCGTCTTCACCGTCTTCACCGTCTTCATCGTCTTCATCGTCTTCATCGTCTTCATCGTCTTCACCGTCTCCATCGTCCTCATCGTCTTCATCGTCTTCATCGTCTTCACCGTCTTCACCGTCTTCACCGTCTTCATCGTCTTCATCGTCTTCATCGTTCGTCTTCACCGTCTTCATCGTCTTCATCGTCTTCACCGTCTTCATCGTCTTCATCGTTCGTCTTCACCGTCTTCATCGTCTTCATCGTCTTCACCGTCTTCATCGTCTTCACGGTCTTCATCGTCTTCATCGTCTTCACCGTCTTCATCGTCTTCATCGTTCGTCTTCACCGTCTTCATCGTCTTCACGGTCTTCATCGTCTTCACCGTCTTCATCGTCTTCACCGTCTTCATCGTCTTCACCGTCTTCATCGTCTTCATCGTTCGTCTTCACCGTCTTCACCGTCTTCATCGTCTTCACCGTCTTCACCGTCTTCACCGTCTTCATCGTTCGTCTTCATCGTCTTCATCGTCTTCACCGTCTTCATCGTCTTCACCGTCTTCATCGTCTTCACCGTCTTCATCGTCTTCACCGTCTTCATCGATCGTCTTCACCGTCTTCACAGTCTTCATCGTCTTCACCGTCTTCATCGTCTTCACCGTCTTCATCGTCTTCACCGTCTTCATCGTCTTCACCGTCTTCATCGTCTTCATCGTTCGTCTTCACCGTCTTCATCGTCTTCATCGTCTTCACCGTCTTCATCGTCTTCACCGTCTTCATCGTCTTCACCGTCTTCATCGTCTTCACCGTCTTCATCGTCTTCACCGTCTTCATCGTCTTCACCGTCTTCATCGTCTTCACCGTCTTCACCGTCTTCATCGTCTTCACCGTCTTCATCGTCTTCACCGTCTTCACCGTCTTCATCTTCTTCATCGTTCGTCTTCATCGTCTTCACCGTCTTCACCGTCTTCATCGTCTTCATCGTCTTCACCGTCTTCATCGTCTTCAACGTCTTCAACGTCTTCACCGTCTTCATCGTCTTCACCGTCTTCATCGTCTTCACCGTCTTCATCGTCTTCACCGTCTTAATCGTCTTCATCGTTCGTCTTCACCGTCTTCACCGTCTTCATCGTCTTCACCGTCTTCATCGTCTTCACCGTCTTCACCGTCTTCATCGTCTTCACCGTCTTCACCGTATTCACCGTCTTCATCGTCTTTATCGTCTTCATCGTCTTCACCGTCTTCACCGTCTTCACTGTCTTCACCGTCTTCATCGTCTTCATCGTCTTCATCGTCTTCATCGTCTTCACCGTCTCCATCGTCCTCATCGTCTTCATCGTCTTCATCGTCTTCACCGTCTTCACCGTCTTCACCGTCTTCATCGTCTTCATCGTCTTCATCGTTCGTCTTCACCGTCTTCATCGTCTTCATCGTCTTCACCGTCTTCATCGTCTTCATCGTTCGTCTTCACCGTCTTCATCGTCTTCATCGTCTTCACCGTCTTCATCGTCTTCACGGTCTTCATCGTCTTCATCGTCTTCACCGTCTTCACCGTCTTCACCGTCTTCACCGTCTTCACCGTCTTCACCGTCTTCATCGTTCGTCTTCATCGTCTTCATGGTCTTCACCGTCTTCATCGTCTTCACCGTCTTCATCGTCTTCACCGTCTTCATCGTCTTCACCGTCTTCATCGATCGTCTTCACCGTCTTCACAGTCTTCATCGTCTTCACCGTCTTCATCGTCTTCACCGTCTTCACCGTCTTCATCGTCTTCACCGTCTTCATCGTCTTCACCGTCTTCATCGTCTTCATCGTTCGTCTTCACCGTCTTCATCGTCTTCATCGTCTTCACCGTCTTCATCGTCTTCACCGTCTTCATCGTCTTCACCGTCTTCATCGTCTTCACCGTCTTCATCGTCTTCACCGTCTTCATCGTCTTCACCGTCTTCACATTCTTCATCGTCTTCACCGTCTTCACCGTATTCACCGTCTTTATCGTCTTTATCGTCTTCATCGTCTTCATCGTCTTCACCGTCTTCATCGTCTTCACCGTCTTCACTGTCTTCACCGTCTTCATCGTCTTCAGCGTCTTCATCGTCTTCATCGTTCGTCTTCACCGTCTTCATCGTCTTCATCGTCTTCACCGTCTTCATCGTCTTCACCGTCTTCATCGTCTTCACCGTCTTCATCGTCTTCACCGTCTTCATCGTCTTCATCGTCTTCACCGTCTTCATCGTCTTCACCGTCTTCATCGTCTTCACCGTCTTCATCGTCTTCACCGTCTTCATCGTCTTCACCGTCTTCATCGTCTTCACCGTCTTCATCGTCTTCACCGTCTTCATCGTCTTCACCGTCTTCACCGTCTTCATCGTCTTCACCGTCTTCATCGTCTTCACCGTCTTCACCGTCTTCATCTTCTTCATCGTTCGTCTTCATCGTCTTCACCGTCTTCACCGTCTTCATCGTCTTCATCGTCTTCACCGTCTTCATCGTCTTCAACGTCTTCAACGTCTTCACCGTCTTCATCGTCTTCACCGTCTTCATCGTCTTCACCGTCTTCATCGTCTTCACCGTCTTAATCGTCTTCATCGTTCGTCTTCACCGTCTTCACCGTCTTCATCGTCTTCACCGTCTTCATCGTCTTCACCGTCTTCACCGTCTTCATCGTCTTCACCGTCTTCACCGTATTCACCGTCTTCATCGTCTTTATCGTCTTCATCGTCTTCACCGTCTTCACCGTCTTCACCGTCTTCACCGTCTTCATCGTCTTCATCGTCTTCATCGTCTTCATCGTCTTCACCGTCTCCATCGTCCTCATCGTCTTCATCGTCTTCATCGTCTTCACCGTCTTCACCGTCTTCACCGTCTTCATCGTCTTCATCGTCTTCATCGTTCGTCTTCACCGTCTTCATCGTCTTCATCGTCTTCACCGTCTTCATCGTCTTCATCGTTCGTCTTCACCGTCTTCATCGTCTTCATCGTCTTCACCGTCTTCATCGTCTTCACGGTCTTCATCGTCTTCATCGTCTTCACCGTCTTCACCGTCTTCACCGTCTTCACCGTCTTCACCGTCTTCACCGTCTTCATCGTTCGTCTTCATCGTCTTCATGGTCTTCACCGTCTTCATCGTCTTCACCGTCTTCATCGTCTTCACCGTCTTCATCGTCTTCACCGTCTTCATCGATCGTCTTCACCGTCTTCACAGTCTTCATCGTCTTCACCGTCTTCATCGTCTTCACCGTCTTCACCGTCTTCATCGTCTTCACCGTCTTCATCGTCTTCACCGTCTTCATCGTCTTCATCGTTCGTCTTCACCGTCTTCATCGTCTTCATCGTCTTCACCGTCTTCATCGTCTTCACCGTCTTCATCGTCTTCACCGTCTTCATCGTCTTCACCGTCTTCATCGTCTTCACCGTCTTCATCGTCTTCACCGTCTTCACATTCTTCATCGTCTTCACCGTCTTCACCGTATTCACCGTCTTTATCGTCTTTATCGTCTTCATCGTCTTCATCGTCTTCACCGTCTTCATCGTCTTCACCGTCTTCACTGTCTTCACCGTCTTCATCGTCTTCAGCGTCTTCATCGTCTTCATCGTTCGTCTTCACCGTCTTCATCGTCTTCATCGTCTTCACCGTCTTCATCGTCTTCACCGTCTTCATCGTCTTCACCGTCTTCATCGTCTTCACCGTCTTCATCGTCTTCATCGTCTTCACCGTCTTCATCGTCTTCACCGTCTTCATCGTCTTCATCGTTCGTCTTCACCGTCTTCATCGTCTTCATCGTCTTCACCGTCTTCATCGTCTTCACCGTCTTCATCGTCTTCACCGTCTTCATCGTCTTCACCGTCTTCATCGTCTTCATCGTCTTCACCGTCTTCATCGTCTTCATCGTTCGTCTTCACCGTCTTCATCGTCTTCACCGTCTTCATCGTCTTCACCGTCTTCATCGTCTTCATCGTTCGTCTTCACCGTCTTCACCGTCTTCATCGTCTTCACCGTCTTCATCGTCTTCACCGTCTTCATCGTCTTCATCGTCTTCACCGTCTTCATCGTCTTCATCGTTCGTCTTCACCGTCTTCATCGTCTTCATCGTCTTCACCGTCTTCATCGTCTTCACCGTCTTCATCGTCTTCATCGTCTTCACCGTCTTCACCGTCTTCACCGTCTTCATCGTTCGTCTTCATCGTCTTCATCGTCTTCACCGTCTTCATCGTCTTCACCGTCTTCATCGTCTTCACCGTCTTCATCGTCTTCACCGTCTTCATCGATCGTCTTCACCGTCTTCACAGTCTTCATCGTCTTCACCGTCTTCATCGTCTTCACCGTCTTCATCGTCTTCACCGTCTTCATCGTCTTCACCGTCTTCATCGTCTTCATCGTTCGTCTTCACCGTCTTCATCGTCTTCATCGTCTTCACCGTCTTCATCGTCTTCACCGTCTTCATCGTCTTCACCGTCTTCATCGTCTTCACCGTCTTCATCGTCTTCACCGTCTTCATCGTCTTCACCGTCTTCATCGTCTTCACCGTCTTCACCGTCTTCATCGTCTTCACCGTCTTCATCGTCTTCACCGTCTTCACCGTCTTCATCTTCTTCATCGTTCGTCTTCATCGTCTTCACCGTCTTCACCGTCTTCATCGTCTTCATCGTCTTCACCGTCTTCATCGTCTTCAACGTCTTCAACGTCTTCACCGTCTTCATCGTCTTCACCGTCTTCATCGTCTTCACCGTCTTCATCGTCTTCACCGTCTTAATCGTCTTCATCGTTCGTCTTCACCGTCTTCACCGTCTTCATCGTCTTCACCGTCTTCATCGTCTTCACCGTCTTCACCGTCTTCATCGTCTTCACCGTCTTCACCGTATTCACCGTCTTCATCGTCTTTATCGTCTTCACCGTCTTCATCGTCTTCATCGTCTTCACCGTCTTCATCGTCTTCACCGTCTTCATCGTCTTCACCGTCTTCATCGTCTTCACCGTCTTCATCGTCTTCATCGTCTTCACCGTCTTCATCGTCTTCACCGTCTTCATCGTCTTCATCGTTCGTCTTCACCGTCTTCATCGTCTTCATCGTCTTCACCGTCTTCATCGTCTTCACCGTCTTCATCGTCTTCACCGTCTTCATCGTCTTCACCGTCTTCATCGTCTTCATCGTCTTCACCGTCTTCATCGTCTTCATCGTTCGTCTTCACCGTCTTCATCGTCTTCACCGTCTTCATCGTCTTCACCGTCTTCATCGTCTTCATCGTTCGTCTTCACCGTCTTCACCGTCTTCATCGTCTTCACCGTCTTCATCGTCTTCACCGTCTTCATCGTCTTCATCGTCTTCACCGTCTTCATCGTCTTCATCGTTCGTCTTCACCGTCTTCATCGTCTTCATCGTCTTCACCGTCTTCATCGTCTTCACCGTCTTCATCGTCTTCATCGTCTTCACCGTCTTCACCGTCTTCACCGTCTTCATCGTTCGTCTTCATCGTCTTCATCGTCTTCACCGTCTTCATCGTCTTCACCGTCTTCATCGTCTTCACCGTCTTCATCGTCTTCACCGTCTTCATCGATCGTCTTCACCGTCTTCACAGTCTTCATCGTCTTCACCGTCTTCATCGTCTTCACCGTCTTCATCGTCTTCACCGTCTTCATCGTCTTCACCGTCTTCATCGTCTTCATCGTTCGTCTTCACCGTCTTCATCGTCTTCATCGTCTTCACCGTCTTCATCGTCTTCACCGTCTTCATCGTCTTCACCGTCTTCATCGTCTTCACCGTCTTCATCGTCTTCACCGTCTTCATCGTCTTCACCGTCTTCACCGTCTTCATCGTCTTCACCGTCTTCATCGTCTTCACCGTCTTCACCGTCTTCATCTTCTTCATCGTTCGTCTTCATCGTCTTCACCGTCTTCACCGTCTTCATCGTCTTCATCGTCTTCACCGTCTTCATCGTCTTCAACGTCTTCAACGTCTTCACCGTCTTCATCGTCTTCACCGTCTTCATCGTCTTCACCGTCTTCATCGTCTTCACCGTCTTAATCGTCTTCATCGTTCGTCTTCACCGTCTTCACCGTCTTCATCGTCTTCACCGTCTTCATCGTCTTCACCGTCTTCACCGTCTTCATCGTCTTCACCGTCTTCACCGTATTCACCGTCTTCATCGTCTTTATCGTCTTCATCGTCTTCACCGTCTTCACCGTCTTCACCGTCTTCACCGTCTTCATCGTCTTCATCGTCTTCATCGTCTTCATCGTCTTCACCGTCTTCATCGTCCTCATCGTCTTCATCGTCTTCATCGTCTTCACCGTCTTCACCGTCTTCACCGTCTTCATCGTCTTCATCGTCTTCATCGTTCGTCTTCACCGTCTTCATCGTCTTCATCGTCTTCACCGTCTTCATCGTCTTCATCGTTCGTCTTCACCGTCTTCATCGTCTTCATCGTCTTCACCGTCTTCATCGTCTTCACGGTCTTCATCGTCTTAATCGTCTTCACCGTCTTCACCGTCTTCACCGTCTTCACCGTCTTCACCGTCTTCATCGTTCGTCTTCATCGTCTTCATGGTCTTCACCGTCTTCATCGTCTTCACCGTCTTCATCGTCTTCACCGTCTTCATCGTCTTCACCGTCTTCATCGATCGTCTTCACCGTCTTCACAGTCTTCATCGTCTTCAACGTCTTCATCGTCTTCACCGTCTTCACCGTCTTCATCGTCTTCACCGTCTTCATCGTCTTCACCGTCTTCATCGTCTTCATCGTTCGTCTTCACCGTCTTCATCGTCTTCATCGTCTTCACCGTCTTCATCGTCTTCACCGTCTTCATCGTCTTCACCGTCTTCATCGTCTTCACCGTCTTCATCGTCTTCACCGTCTTCATCGTCTTCACCGTCTTCACATTCTTCATCGTCTTCACCGTCTTCACCGTATTCACCGTCTTTATCGTCTTTATCGTCTTCATCGTCTTCATCGTCTTCACCGTCTTCATCGTCTTCACCGTCTTCATTGTCTTCACCGTCTTCATCGTCTTCAGCGTCTTCATCGTCTTCACTTTCGTCTTCACCGTCTTCATCGTCTTCATCGTCTTCACCGTCTTCATCGTCTTCACCGTCTTCATCGTCTTCACCGTCTTCATCGTCTTCATCGTCTTCACCGTCTTCATCGTCTTCACCGTCTTCATCGTCTTCATCGTTCGTCTTCACCGTCTTCATCGTCTTCATCGTCTTCACCGTCTTCATCGTCTTCACCGTCTTCATCGTCTTCACCGTCTTCATCGTCTTCACCGTCTTCATCGTCTTCATCGTCTTCACCGTCTTCATCGTCTTCATCGTTCGTCTTCACCGTCTTCATCGTCTTCATCGTCTTCACCGTCTTCATCGTCTTCATCGTCTTCATCGTCTTCATCGTCTTCACCGTCTTCACCGTCTTCACCGTCTTCACCGTCTTCATCGTTCGTCTTCATCGTCTTCATCGTCTTCACCGTCTTCATCGTCTTCACCGTCTTCATCGTCTTCACCGTCTTCATCGTCTTCACCGTCTTCATCGTCTTCACCGTCTTCATCGTCTTCACCGTCTTCATCGTTCGTCTTCACCGTCTTCATCGTCTTCATCGTCTTCACCGTCTTCATCGTCTTCACCGTCTTCATCGTCTTCACCGTCTTCATCGTCTTCACCGTCTTCATCGTCTTCATCGTCTTCACCGTCTTCATCGTCTTCATCGTTCGTCTTCACCGTCTTCATCGTCTTCATCGTCTTCACCATCTTCATCGTCTTCATCGTCTTCATCGTCTTCATCGTCTTCACCGTCTTCACCGTCTTCACCGTCTTCACCGTCTTCATCGTTCGTCTTCATCGTCTTCATCGTCTTCACCGTCTTCATCGTCTTCACCGTCTTCATCGTCTTCACCGTCTTCATCGTCTTCACCGTCTTCATCGATCGTCTTCACCGTCTTCACAGTCTTCATCGTCTTCACCGTCTTCATCGTCTTCACCGTCTTCACCGTCTTCATCGTCTTCACCGTCTTCATCGTCTTCACCGTCTTCATCGTCTTCATCGTTCGTCTTCACCGTCTTCATCGTCTTCATCGTCTTCACCGTCTTCATCGTCTTCACCGTCTTCATCGTCTTCACCGTCTTCATCGTCTTCACCGTCTTCATCGTCTTCACCGTCTTCATCGTCTTCACCGTCTTCACATTCTTCATCGTCTTCACCGTCTTCATCGTCTTCACCGTCTTCATCGATCGTCTTCACCGTCTTCACCGTCTTCATCGTCTTCACCGTCTTCATCGTCTTCACCGTCTTCATCGTCTTCATCGTTCGTCTTCACCGTCTTCATCGTCTTCATCGTCTTCACCGTCTTCATCGTCTTCACCGTCTTCATCGTCTTCACCGTCTTCATCGTCTTCACCGTCTTCATCGTCTTCACCGTCTTCATCGTCTTCACCGTCTTCACATTCTTCATCGTCTTCACCGTCTTCACCGTATTCACCGTCTTTATCGTCTTTATCGTCTTCATCGTCTTCACCGTCTTCACCGTCTTCATCGTCTTCACCGTCTTCATTGTCTTCACCGTCTTCATCGTCTTCAGCGTCTTCATCGTCTTCATCGTTCGTCTTCACCGTCTTCATCGTCTTCATCGTCTTCACCGTCTTCATCGTCTTCACCGTCTTCATCGTCTTCACCGTCTTCATCGTCTTCACCGTCTTCATCGTCTTCATCGTCTTCACCGTCTTCATCGTCTTCACCGTCTTCATCGTCTTCATCGTTCGTCTTCACCGTCTTCATCGTCTTCATCGTCTTCACCGTCTTCATCGTCTTCACCGTCTTCATCGTCTTCACCGTCTTCATCGTCTTCACCGTCTTCATCGTCTTCATCGTCTTCACCGTCTTCATCGTCTTCATCGTTCGTCTTCACCGTCTTCATCGTCTTCATCGTCTTCACCGTCTTCATCGTCTTCATCGTCTTCATCGTCTTCATCGTCTTCACCGTCTTCACCGTCTTCACCGTCTTCACCGTCTTCATCGTTCGTCTTCATCGTCTTCATCGTCTTCACCGTCTTCATCGTCTTCACCGTCTTCATCGTCTTCACCGTCTTCATCGTCTTCACCGTCTTCATCGTTCGTCTTCACCGTCTTCATCGTCTTCATCGTCTTCACCGTCTTCATCGTCTTCACCGTCTTCATCGTCTTCACCGTCTTCATCGTCTTCACCGTCTTCATCGTCTTCATCGTCTTCACCGTCTTCATCGTCTTCATCGTTCGTCTTCACCGTCTTCATCGTCTTCATCGTCTTCACCGTCTTCATCGTCTTCATCGTCTTCATCGTCTTCATCGTCTTCACCGTCTTCACCGTCTTCACCGTCTTCACCGTCTTCATCGTTCGTCTTCATCGTCTTAATCGTCTTCACCGTCTTCATCGTCTTCACCGTCTTCATCGTCTTCACCGTCTTCATCGTCTTCACCGTCTTCACAGTCTTCATCGTCTTCACCGTCTTAATCGTCTTCACCGTCTTCATCGTCTTCACCGTCTTCATCGTCTTCACCGTCTTCATCGTCTTCATCGTTCGTCTTCACCGTCTTCATCGTCTTCATCGTCTTCACCGTCTTCATCGTCTTCACCGTCTTCATCGTCTTCACCGTCTTCATCGTCTTCACCGTCTTCATCGTCTTCACCGTCTTCATCGTCTTCACCGTCTTCACCGTCTTCATCGTCTTCACCGTCTTCATCGTCTTCACCGTCTTCACCGTCTTCATCTTCTTCATCGTTCGTCTTCATCGTCTTCACCGTCTTCACCGTCTTCATCGTCTTCATCGTCTTCACCGTCTTCATCGTCTTCACCGTCTTCATCGTCTTCACCGTCTTCATCGTCTTCACCGTCTTCACCGTCTTCATCGTCTTCACCGTCTTCACCGTATTCACCGTCTTTATCGTCTTTATCGTCTTCATCGTCTTCACCGTCTTTACCGTCTTCATCGTCTTCATCGTCTTCATCGTCTTCACCGTCTTCATCGTCTTCACCGTCTTCATCGTCTTCACCGTCTTCATCGTCTTCACCGTCTTCATCGTCTTCATCGTCTTCACCGTCTTCATCGTCTTCACCGTCTTCATCGTCTTCATCGTTCGTCTTCACCGTCTTCATCGTCTTCATCGTCTTCACCGTCTTCATCGTCTTCACCGTCTTCATCGTCTTCACCGTCTTCATCGTCTTCATCGTCTTCACCGTCTTCATCGTCTTCATCGTCTTCACCGTCTTCATCGTCTTCATCGTTCGTCTTCACCGTCTTCATCGTCTTCATCGTCTTCACCGTCTTCATCGTCTTCATCGTCTTCATCGTCTTCATCGTCTTCACCGTCTTCACCGTCTTCACCGTCTTCACCGTCTTCATCGTTCGTCTTCATCGTCTTCATCGTCTTCACCGTTTTCATCGTCTTCACCGTCTTCATCGTCTTCACCGTCTTCATCGTCTTCACCGTCTTCATCGATCGTCTTCACCGTCTTCACAGTCTTCATCGTCTTCATCGTCTTCATCGTTCGTCTTCACCGTCTTCATCGTCTTCATCGTCTTCACCGTCTTCATCGTCTTCACCGTCTTCATCGTCTTCACCGTCTTCATCGTCTTCACCGTCTTCATCGTCTTCATCGTCTTCACCGTCTTCATCGTCTTCATCGTTCGTCTTCACCGTCTTCATCGTCTTCATCGTCTTCACCGTCTTCATCGTCTTCATCGTCTTCATCGTCTTCATCGTCTTCACCGTCTTCACCGTCTTCACCGTCTTCACCGTCTTCATCGTTCGTCTTCATCGTCTTCATCGTCTTCACCGTCTTCATCGTCTTCACCGTCTTCATCGTCTTCACCGTCTTCATCGTCTTCACCGTCTTCATCGATCGTCTTCACCGTCTTCACAGTCTTCATCGTCTTCACCGTCTTCATCGTCTTCACCGTCTTCATCGTCTTCATCGTTCGTCTTCACCGTCTTCACCGTCTTCATCGTCTTCATCGTTCGTCTTCACCGTCTTCATCGTCTTCATCGTCTTCACCGTCTTCATCGTCTTCATCGTCTTCACCGTCTTCATCGTCTTCACCGTCTTCATCGTCTTCACCGTCTTCATCGTCTTCACCGTCTTCATCGTCTTCATCGTCTTCATCGTCTTCACCGTCTTCATCGTCTTCACCGTCTTCATCGTCTTCATCGTTCGTCTTCACCGTCTTCATCGTCTTCATCGTCTTCACCGTCTTCATCGTCTTCACCGTCTTCATCGTCTTCACCGTCTTCATCGTCTTCATCGTCTTCACCGTCTTCATCGTCTTCATCGTCTTCACCGTCTTCATCGTCTTCATCGTCTTCACCGTCTTCATCGTCTTCATCGTCTTCACCGTCTTCATCGTCTTCATCGTCCTTATCGTCTTCATCGTCTTCACCGTCTTCACCGTCTTCACCGTCTTCATCGTCTTCACCGTCTTCATCGATCGTCTTCACCGTCTTCACAGTCTTCATCGTCTTCATCGTCTTCATCGTTCGTCTTCATCGTCTTCATCGTCTTCACCGTTTTCATCGTCTTCACCGTCTTCATCGTCTTCACCGTCTTCATCGTCTTCACCGTCTTCATCGATCGTCTTCACCGTCTTCACAGTCTTCATCGTCTTCATCGTCTTCATCGTTCGTCTTCACCGTCTTCATCGTCTTCATCGTCTTCACCGTCTTCATCGTCTTCACCGTCTTCATCGTCTTCACCGTCTTCATCGTCTTCACCGTCTTCATCGTCTTCATCGTCTTCACCGTCTTCATCGTCTTCATCGTTCGTCTTCACCGTCTTCATCGTCTTCATCGTCTTCACCGTCTTCATCGTCTTCATCGTCTTCATCGTCTTCATCGTCTTCACCGTCTTCACCGTCTTCACCGTCTTCACCGTCTTCATCGTTCGTCTTCATCGTCTTCATCGTCTTCACCGTCTTCATCGTCTTCACCGTCTTCATCGTCTTCACCGTCTTCATCGTCTTCACCGTCTTCATCGATCGTCTTCACCGTCTTCACAGTCTTCATCGTCTTCACCGTCTTCATCGTCTTCACCGTCTTCACCGTCTTCACCGTCTTCATCGTCTTCATCATCTTCATCGTCTTCACCGTCTTCACCGTCTTCACCGTCTTCATCGTTCGTCTTCATCGTCTTCATCGTCTTCACCGTCTTCATCGTCTTCACCGTCTTCATCGTCTTCACCGTCTTCATCGTCTTCACCGTCTTCATCGATCGTCTTCACCGTCTTCACAGTCTTCATCGTCTTCACCGTCTTCATCGTCTTCACCGTCTTCATCGTCTTCATCGTTCGTCTTCACCGTCTTCATCGTCTTCATCGTCTTCACCGTCTTCATCGTCTTCACCGTCTTCATCGTCTTCACCGTCTTCATCGTCTTCACCGTCTTCATCGTCTTCACCGTCTTCATCGTCTTCACCGTCTTCACCGTCTTCATCGTCTTCACCGTCTTCATCGTCTTCACCGTCTTCACCGTCTTCATCTTCTTCATCGTTCGTCTTCATCGTCTTCACCGTCTTCACCGTCCTCATCGTCTTCATCGTCTTCACCGTCTTCATCGTCTTCACCGTCTTCATCGTCTTCACCGTCTTCATCGTCTTCACCGTCTTCACCGTCTTCATCGTCTTCACCGTCTTCACCGTATTCACCGTCTTTATCGTCTTTATCGTCTTCATCGTCTTCACCGTCTTTACCGTCTTCACCGTCTTCACCGTCTTCATCGTCTTCATCGTCTTCATCGTCTTCATCGTCTTCATCGTCTTCACCGTCTTCATCGTCTTCATCGTCTTCATCGTCTTCATCGTCTTCACCGTCTTCACCGTCTTCACCGTCTTCATCGTCTTCATCGTTCGTCTTCACCGTCTTCATCGTCTTCATCGTCTTCACCGTCTTCATCGTCTTCATCGTTCGTCTTCATCGTCTTCACCGTCTTCACCGTCTTCATCGTCTTCATCGTCTTCACCGTCTTCATCGTCTTCACCGTCTTCATCGTCTTCACCGTCTTCATCGTCTTCACCGTCTTCACCGTCTTCATCGTCTTCACCGTCTTCACCGTATTCACCGTCTTTATCGTCTTTATCGTCTTCATCGTCTTCACCGTCTTTACCGTCTTCACCGTCTTCACCGTCTTCATCGTCTTCATCGTCTTCATCGTCTTCATCGTCTTCATCGTCTTCACCGTCTTCATCGTCTTCATCGTCTTCATCGTCTTCACCGTCTTCACCGTCTTCACCGTCTTCATCGTCTTCATCGTCTTCATCGTTCGTCTTCACCGTCTTCATCGTCTTCATCGTCTTCACCGTCTTCATCGTCTTCATCGTTCGTCTTCACCGTCTTCATCGTCTTCATCGTCTTCACCGTCTTCATCGTCTTCACCGTCTTCATCGTCTTCATCGTCTTCACCGTCTTCACCGTCTTCACCGTCTTCACCGTCTTCACCGTCTACATCGTTCGTCTTCATCGTCTTCATGGTCTTCACCGTCTTCATCGTCTTCACCGTCTTCATCGTCTTCACCGTCTTCATCGTCTTCACCGTCTTCATCGATCGTCTTCACCGTCTCCACAGTCTTCATCTTTTTCACCGTCTTCATCGTCTTCACCGTCTTCACCGTCTTCATCGTCTTCACCGTATTCACCGTCTTTATCGTCTTTATCGTCTTCATCGTCTTCACCGTCTTTACCGTCTTCACCGTCTTCACCGTTTTCATCGTCTTCATCGTCTTCATCGTCTTCATCGTCTTCATCGTCTTCACCGTCTTCATCGTCTTCATCGTCTTCATCGTCTTCATCGTCTTCACCGTCTTCACCGTCTTCACCGTCTTCATCGTCTTCATCGTCTTCATCGTTCGTCTTCACCGTCTTCATCGTCTTCATCGTCTTCACCGTCTTCATCGTCTTCATCGTTCGTCTTCATCGTCTTCACCGTCTTCACCGTCTTCATCGTCTTCATCGTCTTCACCGTCTTCATCGTCTTCACCGTCTTCATCGTCTTCACCGTCTTCATCGTCTTCACCGTCTTCACCGTCTTCATCGTCTTCACCGTCTTCACCGTATTCACCGTCTTCATCGTCTTTATCGTCTTCATCGTCTTCACCGTCTTTACCGTCTTCACCGTCTTCACCGTCTTCATCGTCTTCATCGTCTTCATCGTCTTCATCGTCTTCATCGTCTTCACCGTCTTCATCGTCTTCATCGTCTTCATCGTCTTCACCGTCTTCATCGTCTTCACCGTCTTCACCGTCTTCATCTTCTTCATCGTTCGTCTTCATCGTCTTCACCGTCTTCACCGTCTTCATCGTCTTCACCGTCTTCATCGTCTTCACCGTCTTCATCGATCGTCTTCACCGTCTTCACAGTCTTCATCGTCTTCACCGTCTTCATCGTCTTCACCGTCTTCATCGTCTTCATCGTTCGTCTTCACCGTCTTCATCGTCTTCATCGTCTTCACCGTCTTCATCGTCTTCACCGTCTTCATCGTCTTCACCGTCTTCATCGTCTTCACCGTCTTCATCGTCTTCACCGTCTTCATCGTCTTCACCGTCTTCACCGTCTTCATCGTCTTCACCGTCTTCATCGTCTTCACCGTCTTCACCGTCTTCATCTTCTTCATCGTTCGTCTTCATCGTCTTCACCGTCTTCACCGTCCTCATCGTCTTCATCGTCTTCACCGTCTTCATCGTCTTCACCGTCTTCATCGTCTTCACCGTCTTCATCGTCTTCACCGTCTTCACCGTCTTCATCGTCTTCACCGTCTTCACCGTATTCACCGTCTTTATCGTCTTTATCGTCTTCATCGTCTTCACCGTCTTTACCGTCTTCACCGTCTTCACCGTCTTCATCGTCTTCATCGTCTTCATCGTCTTCATCGTCTTCATCGTCTTCACCGTCTTCATCGTCTTCATCGTCTTCATCGTCTTCATCGTCTTCACCGTCTTCACCGTCTTCACCGTCTTCATCGTCTTCATCGTTCGTCTTCACCGTCTTCATCGTCTTCATCGTCTTCACCGTCTTCATCGTCTTCATCGTTCGTCTTCATCGTCTTCACCGTCTTCACCGTCTTCATCGTCTTCATCGTCTTCACCGTCTTCATCGTCTTCACCGTCTTCATCGTCTTCACCGTCTTCATCGTCTTCACCGTCTTCACCGTCTTCATCGTCTTCACCGTCTTCACCGTATTCACCGTCTTTATCGTCTTTATCGTCTTCATCGTCTTCACCGTCTTTACCGTCTTCACCGTCTTCACCGTCTTCATCGTCTTCATCGTCTTCATCGTCTTCATCGTCTTCATCGTCTTCACCGTCTTCATCGTCTTCATCGTCTTCATCGTCTTCACCGTCTTCACCGTCTTCACCGTCTTCATCGTCTTCATCGTCTTCATCGTTCGTCTTCACCGTCTTCATCGTCTTCATCGTCTTCACCGTCTTCATCGTCTTCATCGTTCGTCTTCACCGTCTTCATCGTCTTCATCGTCTTCACCGTCTTCATCGTCTTCACCGTCTTCATCGTCTTCATCGTCTTCACCGTCTTCACCGTCTTCACCGTCTTCACCGTCTTCACCGTCTACATCGTTCGTCTTCATCGTCTTCATGGTCTTCACCGTCTTCATCGTCTTCACCGTCTTCATCGTCTTCACCGTCTTCATCGTCTTCACCGTCTTCATCGATCGTCTTCACCGTCTCCACAGTCTTCATCTTTTTCACCGTCTTCATCGTCTTCACCGTCTTCACCGTCTTCATCGTCTTCACCGTATTCACCGTCTTTATCGTCTTTATCGTCTTCATCGTCTTCACCGTCTTTACCGTCTTCACCGTCTTCACCGTTTTCATCGTCTTCATCGTCTTCATCGTCTTCATCGTCTTCATCGTCTTCACCGTCTTCATCGTCTTCATCGTCTTCATCGTCTTCATCGTCTTCACCGTCTTCACCGTCTTCACCGTCTTCATCGTCTTCATCGTCTTCATCGTTCGTCTTCACCGTCTTCATCGTCTTCATCGTCTTCACCGTCTTCATCGTCTTCATCGTTCGTCTTCATCGTCTTCACCGTCTTCACCGTCTTCATCGTCTTCATCGTCTTCACCGTCTTCATCGTCTTCACCGTCTTCATCGTCTTCACCGTCTTCATCGTCTTCACCGTCTTCACCGTCTTCATCGTCTTCACCGTCTTCACCGTATTCACCGTCTTCATCGTCTTTATCGTCTTCATCGTCTTCACCGTCTTTACCGTCTTCACCGTCTTCACCGTCTTCATCGTCTTCATCGTCTTCATCGTCTTCATCGTCTTCATCGTCTTCACCGTCTTCATCGTCTTCATCGTCTTCATCGTCTTCATCGTCTTCACCGTCTTCACCGTCTTCACCGTCTTCATCGTCTTCATCGTTTTCATCGTTCGTCTTCACCGTCTTCATCGTCTTCATCGTCTTCACCGTCTTCATCGTCTTCATCGTTCGTCTTCACCGTCTTCATCGTCTTCATCGTCTTCACCGTCTTCATCGTCTTCACCGTCTTCATCGTCTTCATCGTCTTCACCGTCTTCACCGTCTTCACCGTCTTCACCGTCTACATCGTTCGTCTTCATCGTCTTCATGGTCTTCACCGTCTTCATCGTCTTCACCGTCTTCATCGTCTTCACCGTCTTCATCGTCTTCACCGTCTTCATCGATCGTCTTCACCGTCTTCACAGTCTTCATCTTTTTCACCGTCTTCATCGTCTTCACCGTCTTCACCGTCTTCATCGTCTTCACCGTCTTCATCGTCTTCACCGTCTTCATCGTCTTCATCGTTCGTCTTCACCGTCTTCACCGTCTTCATCGTCTTCACCGTCTTCATCGTCTTCACCGTCTTCATCGTCTTCACCGTCTTCACCGTCTTCATCGTCTTCACCGTCTTCACCGTATTCACCGTCTTTATCGTCTTTATCGTCTTCATCGTCTTCATCGTCTTCACCGTCTTCATCGTCTTCACCGTCTTCATCGTCTTCACCGTCTTCATCGTCCTCACCGTCTTCATCGTCTTCATCGTTCGTCTTCACCGTCTTCATCGTCTTCATCGTCTTCACCGTCTTCACCGTCTTCATCGTCTTCACCGTCTTCATCGTCTTCACCGTCTTCATCGTCTTCACCGTTTTCATCGTCTTCACCGTCTTCATCGTCTTCACCGTCTTCACCGTCTTCATCGTCTTCACCGTCTTCATCGTCTTCACCGTCTTCACCGTCTTCATCTTCTTCATCGTTCGTCTTCATCGTCTTCATCGTCTTCACCGTCTTCACCGTCTTCACCGTCTTCACCGTCTTCACCGTCTTCACCGTCTTCATCGTCTTCATCGTCTTCATCGTCTTCATCGTCTTCACCGTCTTCACCGTCTTCACCGTCTTCATCGTCTTCATCGTCTTCATCGTCTTCATCGTCTTCATCGTCTTCACCGTCTTCATCGTCTTCATCGTCTTCATCGTCTTCACCGTCTTCACCGTCTTCACCGTCTTCACCGTCTTCACCGTCTTCACCGTCTTCACCGTCTTCACCGTCTTCACCGTCTTCACCGTCTTCATCGTCTTCACCGTCTTCATCGTCTTCACCGTCTTCATCGTCTTCACCGTCTTCATCGATCGTCTTCACCGTCTCCACAGTCTTCATCTTTTTCACCGTCTTCATCGTCTTCACCGTCTTCACCGTCTTCATCGTCTTCACCGTATTCATCGTCTTTATCGTCTTTATCGTCTTCATCGTCTTCACCGTCTTTACCGTCTTCACCGTCTTCACCGTTTTCATCGTCTTCATCGTCTTCATCGTCTTCATCGTCTTCATCGTCTTCACCGTCTTCATCGTCTTCATCGTCTTCATCGTCTTCATCGTCTTCACCGTCTTCACCGTCTTCACCGTCTTCATCGTCTTCATCGTCTTCATCGTTCGTCTTCACCGTCTTCATCGTCTTCATCGTCTTCACCGTCTTCATCGTCTTCATCGTTCGTCTTCATCGTCTTCACCGTCTTCACCGTCTTCATCGTCTTCATCGTCTTCACCGTCTTCATCGTCTTCACCGTCTTCATCGTCTTCACCGTCTTCATCGTCTTCACCGTCTTCACCGTCTTCATCGTCTTCACCGTCTTCACCGTATTCACCGTCTTCATCGTCTTTATCGTCTTCATCGTCTTCACCGTCTTTACCGTCTTCACCGTCTTCACCGTCTTCATCGTCTTCATCGTCTTCATCGTCTTCATCGTCTTCATCGTCTTCACCGTCTTCATCGTCTTCATCGTCTTCATCGTCTTCATCGTCTTCACCGTCTTCACCGTCTTCACCGTCTTCATCGTCTTCATCGTCTTCATCGTTCGTCTTCACCGTCTTCATCGTCTTCATCGTCTTCACCGTCTTCATCGTCTTCATCGTTCGTCTTCACCGTCTTCATCGTCTTCATCGTCTTCACCGTCTTCATCGTCTTCACCGTCTTCATCGTCTTCATCGTCTTCACCGTCTTCACCGTCTTCACCGTCTTCACCGTCTACATCGTTCGTCTTCATCGTCTTCATGGTCTTCACCGTCTTCATCGTCTTCACCGTCTTCATCGTCTTCACCGTCTTCATCGTCTTCACCGTCTTCATCGATCGTCTTCACCGTCTTCACAGTCTTCATCTTTTTCACCGTCTTCATCGTCTTCACCGTCTTCACCGTCTTCATCGTCTTCACCGTCTTCATCGTCTTCACCGTCTTCATCGTCTTCATCGTTCGTCTTCACCGTCTTCACCGTCTTCATCGTCTTCACCGTCTTCATCGTCTTCACCGTCTTCATCGTCTTCACCGTCTTCACCGTCTTCATCGTCTTCACCGTCTTCACCGTATTCACCGTCTTTATCGTCTTTATCGTCTTCATCGTCTTCATCGTCTTCACCGTCTTCATCGTCTTCACCGTCTTCATCGTCTTCACCGTCTTCATCGTCCTCACCGTCTTCATCGTCTTCATCGTTCGTCTTCACCGTCTTCATCGTCTTCATCGTCTTCACCGTCTTCACCGTCTTCATCGTCTTCACCGTCTTCATCGTCTTCACCGTCTTCATCGTCTTCACCGTTTTCATCGTCTTCACCGTCTTCATCGTCTTCACCGTCTTCACCGTCTTCATCGTCTTCACCGTCTTCATCGTCTTCACCGTCTTCACCGTCTTCATCTTCTTCATCGTTCGTCTTCATCGTCTTCATCGTCTTCACCGTCTTCACCGTCTTCACCGTCTTCACCGTCTTCACCGTCTTCACCGTCTTCATCGTCTTCATCGTCTTCATCGTCTTCATCGTCTTCACCGTCTTCACCGTCTTCACCGTCTTCATCGTCTTCATCGTCTTCATCGTCTTCATCGTCTTCATCGTCTTCACCGTCTTCATCGTCTTCATCGTCTTCATCGTCTTCACCGTCTTCACCGTCTTCACCGTCTTCACCGTCTTCACCGTCTTCACCGTCTTCACCGTCTTCACCGTCTTCACCGTCTTCACCGTCTTCACCGTCTTCATCGTCTTCATCGTCTTCATCATCTTCATCGTCTTCATCGTCTTCACCGTCTTCATCGTCTTCATCGTCTTCATCGTCTTCACCGTCTTCACCGTCTTCACCGTCTTCATCGTCTTCATCGTCTTCATCGTCTTCATCGTCTTCATCGTCTTCATCGTCTTCACCGTCTTCATCGTCTTCATCGTCTTCATCGTCTTCATCGTCTTCACCGTCTTCACCGTCTTCATCGTCTTCATCGTTCGTCTTCACCGTCTTCATCGTCTTCATCGTCTTCACCGTCTTCATCGTCTTCACCGTCTTCATCGTCTTCACCGTCTTCATCGTCTTCACCGTCTTCATCGTCTTCATCGTCTTCACCGTCTTCATCGTCTTCATCGTTCGTCTTCACCGTCTTCATCGTCTTCATCGTCTTCACCGTCTTCATCGTCTTCATCGTCTTCATCGTCTTCATCGTCTTCATCGTCTTCACCGTCTTCACCGTCTTCACCGTCTTCACCGTCTTCATCGTTCGTCTTCATCGTCTTCATCGTCTTCACCGTCTTCATCGTCTTCACCGTCTTCATCGTCTTCACCGTCTTCATCGTCTTCACCGTCTTCATCGTCTTCACCGTCTTCATCGATCGTCTTCACCGTCTTCACAGTCTTCATCGTCTTCACCGTCTTCATCGTCTTCACCGTCTTCATCGTCTTCACCGTCTTCATCGTCTTCACCGTCTTCATCGTCTTCATCGTTCGTCTTCACCGTCTTCATCGTCTTCATCGTCTTCACCGTCTTCATCGTCTTCACCGTCTTCATCGTCTTCACCGTCTTCATCGTCTTCACCGTCTTCATCGTCTTCACCGTCTTCATCGTCTTCACCGTCTTCACCGTCTTCATCGTCTTCACCGTCTTCATCGTCTTCACCGTCTTCACCGTCTTCATCTTCTTCATCGTTCGTCTTCATCGTCTTCACCGTCTTCACCGTCTTCATCGTCTTCATCGTCTTCACCGTCTTCATCGTCTTCAACGTCTTCATCGTCTTCACCGTCTTCATCGTCTTCACCGTCTTCATCGTCTTCACCGTCTTCATCGTCTTCACCGTCTTCATCGTTCGTCTTCACCGTCTTCACCGTCTTCATCGTCTTCACCGTCTTCATCGTCTTCACCGTCTTCACCGTCTTCATCGTCTTCACCGTCTTCACCGTATTCACCGTCTTTATCGTCTTTATCGTCTTCACCGTCTTCATCGTCTTCACCGTCTTCATCGTCTTCACCGTCTTCATCGTCTTCACCGTCTTCATCGTCTTCACCGTCTTCATCGTCTTCATCGTTCGTCTTCACCGTCTTCATCGTCTTCATCGTCTTCACCGTCTTCATCGTCTTCACCGTCTTCATCGTCTTCACCGTCTTCATCGTCTTCACCGTTTTCATCGTCTTCACCGTCTTCATCGTCTTCACCGTCTTCACCGTCTTCATCGTTTTCACCGTCTTCATCGTCTTCACCGTCTTCACCGTCTTCATCTTCTTCATCGTTCGTCTTCATCGTCTTCATCGTCTTCACCGTCTTCACCGTCTTCACCGTCTTCATCGTCTTCACCGTCTTCACCGTCTTCACCGTCTTCACCGTCTTCACCGTCTTCACCGTCTTCATCGTCTTCATCGTCTTCATCGTCTTCATCGTCTTCACCGTCTTCACCGTCTTCACCGTCTTCATCGTCTTCACCGTCTTCATCGTCTTCATCGTCTTCATCGTCTTCACCGTCTTCACCGTCTTCACCGTCTTCACCGTCTTCACCGTCTTCACCGTCTTCACCGTCTTCACCGTCTTCACCGTCTTCACCGTCTTCACCGTCTTCACCGTCTTCACCGTCTTCACCGTCTTCACCGTCTTCACCGTCTTCACCGTCTTCACCGTCTTCACCGTCTTCATCGTCTTCATCGTCTTCATCGTCTTCATCGTCTTCATCGTCTTCACCGTCTTCATCGTCTTCATCGTCTTCATCGTCTTCACCGTCTTCACCGTCTTCACCGTCTTCATCGTCTTCATCGTCTTCATCGTGTTCATCGTCTTCATCGTCTTCATCGTCTTCACCGTCTTCATCGTCTTCATCGTCTTCATCGTCTTCATCGTCTTCACCGTCTTCACCGTCTTCATCGTTTTCATCGTTCGTCTTCACCGTCTTCATCGTCTTCATCGTCTTCACCGTCTTCATCGTCTTCACCGTCTTCATCGTCTTCATCGTCTTCACCGTCTTCATCGTCTTCATCGTCTTCATCGTCTTCATCGTCTTCATCGTCTTCACCGTCTTCACCGTCTTCACCGTCTTCACCGTCTTCATCGTTCGTCTTCATCGTCTTCATCGTCTTCACCGTCTTCATCGTCTTCACCGTCTTCATCGTCTTCACCGTCTTCATCGTCTTCACCGTCTTCATCGTCTTCACCGTCTTCATCGATCGTCTTCACCGTCTTCACAGTCTTCATCGTCTTCACCGTCTTCATCGTCTTCACCGTCTTCATCGTCTTCACCGTCTTCATCGTCTTCACCGTCTTCATCGTCTTCATCGTTCGTCTTCACCGTCTTCATCGTCTTCATCGTCTTCACCGTCTTCATCGTCTTCACCGTCTTCATCGTCTTCACCGTCTTCATCGTCTTCACCGTCTTCATCGTCTTCACCGTCTTCATCGTCTTCACCGTCTTCACCGTCTTCATCGTCTTCACCGTCTTCATCGTCTTCACCGTCTTCACCGTCTTCATCTTCTTCATCGTTCGTCTTCATCGTCTTCACCGTCTTCACCGTCTTCATCGTCTTCATCGTCTTCACCGTCTTCATCGTCTTCAACGTCTTCATCGTCTTCACCGTCTTCATCGTCTTCACCGTCTTCATCGTCTTCACCGTCTTCATCGTCTTCACCGTCTTCATCGTTCGTCTTCACCGTCTTCACCGTCTTCATCGTCTTCACCGTCTTCATCGTCTTCACCGTCTTCACCGTCTTCATCGTCTTCACCGTCTTCACCGTATTCACCGTCTTTATCGTCTTTATCGTCTTCACCGTCTTCATCGTCTTCACCGTCTTCATCGTCTTCACCGTCTTCATCGTCTTCACCGTCTTCATCGTCTTCACCTTCTTCATCGTCTTCATCGTTCGTCTTCACCGTCTTCATCGTCTTCATCGTCTTCACCGTCTTCATCGTCTTCACCGTCTTCATCGTCTTCACCGTCTTCATCGTCTTCACCGTTTTCATCGTCTTCACCGTCTTCATCGTCTTCACCGTCTTCACCGTCTTCATCGTCTTCACCGTCTTCATCGTCTTCACCGTCTTCACCGTCTTCATCTTCTTCATCGTTCGTCTTCATCGTCTTCATCGTCTTCACCGTCTTCACCGTCTTCACCGTCTTCATCGTCTTCACCGTCTTCACCGTCTTCACCGTCTTCACCGTCTTCACCGTCTTCACCGTCTTCATCGTCTTCATCGTCTTCATCGTCTTCATCGTCTTCACCGTCTTCACCGTCTTCACCGTCTTCATCGTCTTCACCGTCTTCATCGTCTTCATCGTCTTCATCGTCTTCACCGTCTTCACCGTCTTCACCGTCTTCACCGTCTTCACCGTCTTCACCGTCTTCACCGTCTTCACCGTCTTCACCGTCTTCACCGTCTTCACCGTCTTCACCGTCTTCACCGTCTTCACCGTCTTCACCGTCTTCACCGTCTTCACCGTCTTCATCGTCTTCATCGTCTTCATCGTCTTCATCGTCTTCATCGTCTTCACCGTCTTCATCGTCTTCATCGTCTTCATCGTCTTCACCGTCTTCACCGTCTTCACCGTCTTCATCGTCTTCATCGTCTTCATCGTGTTCATCGTCTTCATCGTCTTCATCGTCTTCACCGTCTTCATCGTCTTCATCGTCTTCATCGTCTTCATCGTCTTCACCGTCTTCACCGTCTTCATCGTTTTCATCGTTCGTCTTCACCGTCTTCATCGTCTTCATCGTCTTCACCGTCTTCATCGTCTTCACCGTCTTCATCGTCTTCATCGTCTTCACCGTCTTCATCGTCTTCATCGTCTTCATCGTCTTCACCGTCTTCACCGTCTTCACCGTCTTCATCGTCTTCATCGTTTTCATCGTCTTCATCGTCTTCATCGTCTTCATCGTCTTCACCGTCTTCATCGTCTTCATCGTCTTCATCGTCTTCATTGTCTTCATCGTCTTCACCGTCTTCACCGTCTTCATCGTCTTCATCGTTCGTCTTCACCGTCTTCATCGTCTTCATCGTCTTCACCGTCTTCATCGTCTTCACCGTCTTCATCGTCTTCACCGTCTTCATCGTCTTCACCGTCTTCATCGTCTTCATCGTTCGTCTTCACCGTCTTCATCGTCTTCATCGTCTTCACCGTCTTCATCGTCTTCACCGTCTTCATCGTCTTCACCGTCTTCATCGTCTTCACCGTCTTCATCGTCTTCATCGTCTTCACCGTCTTCATCGTCTTCATCGTTCGTCTTCACCGTCTTCATCGTCTTCATCGTCTTCACCGTCTTCATCGTCTTCATCGTTCGTCTTCACCGTCTTCATCGTCTTCATCGTCTTCACCGTCTTCATCGTCTTCACCGTCTTCACCGTATTCACCGTCTTTATCGTCTTTATCGTCTTCATCGTCTTCACCGTCTTTACCGTCTTCACCGTCTTCACCGTCTTCATCGTCTTCATCGTCTTCATCGTCTTCATCGTCTTCATCGTCTTCACCGTCTTCATCGTCTTCATCGTCTTCATCGTCTTCATCGTCTTCATCGTCTTCACCGTCTTCACCGTCTTCACCGTCTTCATCGTCTTCATCGTCTTCATCGTTCGTCTTCACCGTCTTCATCGTCTTCATCGTCTTCACCGTCTTCATCGTCTTCATCGTTCGTCTTCACCGTCTTCATCGTCTTCATCGTCTTCACTGTCTTCATCGTCTTCACCGTCTTCATCGTCTTCATCGTCTTCACCGTCTTCACCGTCTTCACCGTCTTCACCGTCTTCATCGTTCGTCTTCATCGTCTTCATGGTCTTCACCGTCTTCATCGTCTTCACCGTCTTCATCGTCTTCACCGTCTTCATCGTCTTCACCGTCTTCATCGATCGTCTTCACCGTCTTCACAGTCTTCATCGTCTTCACCGTCTTCATCGTCTTCACCGTCTTCACCGTCTTCATCGTCTTCACCGTCTTCATCGTCTTCACCGTCTTCATCGTCTTCACCGTCTTCATCGTCTTCATCGTTCGTCTTCACCGTCTTCATCGTCTTCATCGTCTTCACCTTCTTCATCGTCTTCACCGTCTTCATCGTCTTCACCATCTTCATCGTCTTCACCGTCTTCATCGTCTTCACCGTCTTCATCGTCTTCACCGTCTTCACCGTCTTCATCGTCTTCACCGTCTTCACCGTATTCACCGTCTTTATCGTCTTTATCGTCTTCATCGTCTTCATCGTCTTCACCGTCTTCATCGTCTTCACCGTCTTCATCGTCTTCACCGTCTTCATCGTCTTCACCGTCTTCATCGTCTTCATCGTTCGTCTTCACCGTCTTCATCGTCTTCATCGTCTTCACCGTCTTCATCGTCTTCACCGTCTTCATCGTCTTCACCGTCTTCATCGTCTTCACCGTTTTCATCGTCTTCACCGTCTTCATCGTCTTCACCGTCTTCACCGTCTTCATCGTCTTCACCGTCTTCATCGTCTTCACCGTCTTCACCGTCTTCATCTTCTTCATCGTTCGTCTTCATCGTCTTCATCGTCTTCACCGTCTTCACCGTCTTCACCGTCTTCACCGTCTTCACCGTCTTCACCGTCTTCATCGTCTTCATCGTCTTCATCGTCTTCATCGTCTCCACCGTCTTCACCGTCTTCACCGTCTTCATCGTCTTCATCGTCTTCATCGTCTTCATCGTCTTCATCGTCTTCATCGTCTTCACCGTCTTCATCGTCTTCATCGTCTTCATCGTCTTCACCGTCTTCACCGTCTTCACCGTCTTCACCGTCTTCATCGTCTTCACCGTCTTCATCGTCTTCACCGTCTTCATCGTCTTCATCGTTCGTCTTCACCGTCTTCATCGTCTTCATCATCTTCACCTTCTTCATCGTCTTCACCGTCTTCATCGTCTTCACCGTCTTCATCGTCTTCACCGTCTTCATCGTCTTCACCGTCTTCATCGTCTTCACCGTCTTCACCGTCTTCATCGTCTTCACCGTCTTCACCGTATTCACCGTCTTTATCGTCTTTATCGTCTTCATCGTCTTCATCGTCTTCACCGTCTTCATCGTCTTCACCGTTTTCATCGTCTTCACCGTCTTCATCGTCTTCACCGTCTTCACCGTCTTCATCGTCTTCACCGTCTTCATCGTCTTCACCGTCTTCACCGTCTTCATCTTCTTCATCGTTCGTCTTTATCGTCTTCATCGTCTTCACCGTCTTCACCGTTTTCACCGTCTTCACCGTCTTCACCGTCTTCACCGTCTTCACCGTCTTCATCGTCTTCATCGTCTTCATCGTCTTCATCGTCTTCATCGTCTTCATCGTCTTCATCGTCTTCACCGTCTTCATCGTCTTCATCGTCTTCATCGTCTTCACCGTCTTCACCGTCTTCACCGTCTTCACCGTCTTCATCGTCTTCACCGTCTTCATCGTCTTCACCGTCTTCATCGTCTTCATCGTTCGTCTTCACCGTCTTCATCGTCTTCATCGTCTTCACCTTCTTCATCGTCTTCACCGTCTTCATCGTCTTCACCGTCTTCATCGTCTTCACCGTCTTCATCGTCTTCACCGTCTTCATCGTCTTCACCGTCTTCACCGTCTTCATCGTCTTCACCGTCTTCACCGTATTCACCGTCTTTATCGTCTTTATCGTCTTCATCGTCTTCATCGTCTTCACCGTCTTCATCGTCTTCACCGTCTTCATCGTCTTCACCGTCTTCATCGTCTTCACCGTCTTCATCGTCTTCATCGTTCGTCTTCACCGTCTTCATCGTCTTCATCGTCTTCACCGTCTTCATCGTCTTCACCGTCTTCATCGTCTTCACCGTCTTCATCGTCTTCACCGTTTTCATCGTCTTCACCGTCTTCATCGTCTTCACCGTCTTCACCGTCTTCATCGTCTTCACCGTCTTCATCGTCTTCACCGTCTTCACCGTCTTCATCTTCTTCATCGTTCGTCTTCATCGTCTTCATCGTCTTCACCGTCTTCACCGTTTTAACCGTCTTCACCGTCTTCACCGTCTTCACCGTCTTCACCGTCTTCATCGTCTTCATCGTCTTCATCGTCTTCATCGTCTTCACCGTCTTCACCGTCTTCACCGTCTTCATCGTCTTCATCGTCTTCATCGTCTTCATCGTCTTCATCGTCTTCATCGTCTTCACCGTCTTCATCGTCTTCATCGTCTTCATCGTCTTCACCGTCTTCACCGTCTTCACCGTCTTCACCGTCTTCACCGTTTTCACCGTCTTCACCGTCTTCACCTTCTTCACCGTCTTCACCGTCTTCACCGTCTTCACCGTCTTCACCGTCTTCATCGTCTTCATCGTCTTCATCGTCTTCATCGTCTTCATCGTCTTCACCGTCTTCATCGTCTTCGTCGTCTTCATCGTCTTCACCGTCTTCACCGTCTTCACCGTCTTCATCGTCTTCATCGTCTTCATCGTCTTCATCGTCTTCATCGTCTTCATCGTCTTCACCGTCTTCATCGTCTTCATCGTCTTCATCGTCTTCACCGTCTTCACCGTCTTCACCGTCTTCACCGTCTTCACTGTCTTCACCGTCTTCACCGTCTTCACCGTCTTCACCGTCTTCACCGTCTTCATCGTCTTCACCGTCTTCACCGTCTTCACCGTCTTCATCGTCTTCATCGTCTTCATCGTCTTCATCGTCTTCATCGTCTTCATCGTCTTCACCGTCTTCATCGTCTTCATCGTCTTCATCTTCTTCATCGTCTTCATCGTCTTCACCGTCTTCACCGTCTTCACCGTCTTCACCGTCTTCACCGTCTTCACCGTCTTCACCGTCTTCACCGTCTTCACCGTCTTCACTGTCTTCACCGTCTTCACCGTCTTCACCATCTTCATCGTCTTCATCGTCTTCATCGTGAAGACGGTGAAGACGGTAAAGACGATGAAGACGATGAAGACGATAAAGACGGTGAAGACGGTGAAGTCAATGAAGACGATGAAGACGATGAAGACGATGAAGACGGTGAAGACGGTGAAGACGGTGAAGACGATGAAGACGATGAAGACGATGAAGACGATGAAGACGGTGAAGACGATGAAGACGGTGAAGACGGTGAAGACGGTGAAGACGATGAAGACGGTGAAGACGATGAAGACGGTGAAGACGCTGAAGACGATACAGACGATGAAGACGGTGAAGTCAGTGAAGACGGTGAAGACGGTGAAGACGGTGAAGAGGGTGAAGACGGTGAAGACGGTGAAGACGATGAAGACGATTATGACGATGAAGACGGTGAAGACGATGAAGACGATGAAGACGATGAAGACGATGAAGACGATGTAGACGGTGAAGACGGTGAAGACGGTGAAGACGGTGAAGACGGTGAAGACGGTGAAGACGGTGAAGACGGTGAAGACGGTGAAGACGGTGAAGACGATGAAGACGGTGAAGACGATGAAGACGATGAAGACGATGAAGACGGTGAAGACGATGAAGACGGTGAAGACGGTGAAGACGATGAAGACGGTGAAGACGATGAAGACGGTGAAGACGATGAAGACGATGAAGACGGTGAAGACGATGAAGACGGTGAAGACGATGAAGACGGTGAAGACGGTGAAGACGGTGAAGACGGTGAAGACGATGAAGACGGTGAAGACGATGAAGACGGTGAAGACGCTGAAGACGATACAGACGATGAAGACGGTGAAGTCAGTGAAGACGGTGAAGACGGTGAAGACGGTGAAGAGGGTGAAGACGGTGAAGACGGTGAAGACGATGAAGACGGTGTAGACGGTGAAGACGGTGAAGACGATGAAGACGATGAAGACGGTGAAGACGATGAAGATGGTGAAGACGGTGAAGACGGTGAAGACGGTGAAGACGATGAAGACGATGAAGACGGTGAAGACGATGAAGACGATGAAGACGATGAAGACGGTGAAGACAGTGAAGACGGTGAAGACGGTGAAGACGGTGAAGACGGTGAAGACGGTGAAGACGGTGAAGACGGTGAAGACGGTGAAGACGATGAAGACGATGAAGACGGTGTAGACGGTGAAGACGGTGAAGACGGTGAAGACGATGAAGACGATGAAGACGATGAAGACGGTGAAGACGATGAAGACGATGAAGACGATGAAGACGATGAAGACGATGAAGACGATGAAGACGGTGAAGACGGTGAAGACGGTGAAGACGATGAAGACGATGAAGACGATGAAGACGGTGAAGACGGTGAAGACGGTGAAGACGGTGAAGACGGTGAAGACGATGAAGATGGTGAAGACGGTGAAGACGGTGAAGACGGTGAAGACGATGAAGACGATGAAGACGGTGAAGACGATGAAGACGATGAAGACGATGAAGACGGTGAAGACAGTGAAGACGGTGAAGACGGTGAAGACGGTGAAGACGGTGAAGACGGTGAAGACGGTGAAGACGGTGAAGACGGTGAAGACGATGAAGACGATGAAGACGATGAAGACGATGAAGACGATGAAGACGGTGAAGACGATGAAGACGATGAAGACGATGAAGACGATGAAGACGATGAAGACGATGAAGACGGTGAAGACGGTGAAGACGGTGAAGACGATGAAGACGCTGAAGACGATGAAGACGGTGAAGACGGTGAAGACGGTGAAGACGGTGAAGACGGTGAAGACGATGAAGATGGTGAAGACGGTGAAGACGGTGAAGACGATGAAGACGGTGAAGACGATGAAGACGGTGAAGACGATGAAGACGATGAAGACGATGAAGACGGTGAAGACAGTGAAGACGGTGAAGACGGTGAAGACGGTGAAGACGGTGAAGACGGTGAAGACGGTGAAGACGGTGAAGACGATGAAGACGATGAAGACGATGAAGACGGTGAAGACGATGAAGACGATGAAGACGATGAAGACGATGAAGACGATGAAGACGGTGAAGACGGTGAAGACGGTGAAGACGGTGAAGACGGTGAAGACGGTGAAGACGGTGAAGACGATGAAGATGGTGAAGACGGTGAAGACGGTGAAGACGATGAAGACGGTGAAGACGGTGAAGACGGTGAAGACGGTGAAGACGGTGAAGACGGTGAAGACGATGAAGATGGTGAAGACGGTGAAGACGGTGAAGACGATGAAGACGGTGAAGACGATGAAGACGGTGAAGACGATGAAGACGATGAAGACGATGAAGACGGTGAAGACAGTGAAGACGGTGAAGACGGTGAAGACGGTGAAGACGGTGAAGACGGTGAAGACGGTGAAGACGGTGAAGACGGTGAAGACGATGAAGACGATGAAGACGATGAAGACGGTGAAGACGATGAAGACGGTGAAGACGATGAAGACGGTGAAGACGATGAAGACGTTGAAGACGATGAAGACGGTGAAGACGGTGAAGACGATGAAGACGATGAAGACGGTGAAGACGGTGAAGACGATGAAGACGAACGATGAAGAAGATGAAGACGGTGAAGACGGTGAAGACGATGAAGACGGTGAAGACGATGAAGACGGTGAAGACGGTGAAGACGATGAAGACGGTGAAGACGATGAAGACGGTGAAGACGATGAAGACGATGAAGACGGTGAAGACGATGAAGACGGTGAAGACGATGAAGACGGTGAAGACGGTGAAGACGATGAAGACGGTGAAGACGATGAAGACGGTGAAGACGCTGAAGACGATGAAGACGATGAAGACGGTGAAGTCAGTGAAGACGGTGAAGACGGTGAAGACGGTGAAGAGGGTGAAGACGGTGAAGACGGTGAAGACGATGAAGACGATTATGACGATGAAGACGGTGAAGACGATGAAGACGATGAAGACGATGAAGACGATGAAGACGATGAAGACGGTGAAGACGGTGAAGACGGTGAAGACGGTGAAGACGGTGAAGACGGTGAAGACGGTGAAGACGGTGAAGACGGTGAAGACGGTGTAGACGGTGAAGACGGTGAAGACGGTGAAGACGGTGAAGACGATGAAGACGATGAAGACGATGAAGACGGTGAAGACGATGAAGACGATGAAGACGATGAAGACGGTGAAGACGGTGAAGACGATGAAGACGATGAAGACGATGAAGACGATGAAGACGGTGAAGACGGTGAAGACGGTGAAGACGGTGAAGACGGTGAAGACGATGAAGATGGTGAAGACGGTGAAGACGGTGAAGACGATGAAGACGGTGAAGACGATGAAGACGGTGAAGACGATGAAGACGATGAAGACGATGAAGACGGTGAAGACAGTGAAGACGGTGAAGACGGTGAAGACGGTGAAGACGGTGAAGACGATGAAGACGATGAAGACGGTGAAGACGGTGAAGACGGTGAAGACGATGAAGACGTTGAAGACGATGAAGACGGTGAAGACGGTGAAGACGATGAAGACGATGAAGACGGTGAAGACGGTGAAGACGATGAAGACGAACGATGAAGAAGATGAAGACGGTGAAGACGGTGAAGACGATGAAGACGGTGAAGACGATGAAGACGGTGAAGACGGTGAAGACGATGAAGACGGTGAAGACGATGAAGACGGTGAAGACGATGAAGACGATGAAGACGGTGAAGACGATGAAGACGGTGAAGACGATGAAGACGGTGAAGACGGTGAAGACGGTGAAGACGATGAAGACGGTGAAGACGATGAAGACGGTGAAGACGCTGAAGACGATGAAGACGATGAAGACGGTGAAGTCAGTGAAGACGGTGAAGACGGTGAAGACGGTGAAGAGGGTGAAGACGGTGAAGACGGTGAAGACGATGAAGACGATTATGACGATGAAGACGGTGAAGACGATGAAGACGATGAAGACGATGAAGACGATGAAGACGATGAAGACGGTGAAGACGGTGAAGACGGTGAAGACGGTGAAGACGGTGAAGACGGTGAAGACGGTGAAGACGGTGAAGACGGTGAAGACGGTGTAGACGGTGAAGACGGTGAAGACGGTGAAGACGGTGAAGACGATGAAGACGATGAAGACGATGAAGACGGTGAAGACGATGAAGACGATGAAGACGATGAAGACGGTGAAGACGGTGAAGACGATGAAGACGATGAAGACGATGAAGACGGTGAAGACGGTGAAGACGGTGAAGACGGTGAAGACGATGAAGATGGTGAAGACGGTGAAGACGGTGAAGACGATGAAGACGGTGAAGACGATGAAGACGGTGAAGACGATGAAGACGATGAAGACGATGAAGACGGTGAAGACAGTGAAGACGGTGAAGACGGTGAAGACGGTGAAGACGGTGAAGACGGTGAAGACGGTGAAGACGGTGAAGACGGTGAAGACGATGAAGACGATGAAGACGGTGAAGACGATGAAGACGATGAAGACGATGAAGACGATGAAGACGATGAAGACGGTGAAGACGGTGAAGACGATGAAGACGGTGAAGACGGTGAAGACGGTGAAGACGGTGAAGACGGTGAAGACGGTGAAGACGGTGAAGACGGTGAAGACGGTGAAGACGGTGAAGACGGTGAAGACGATGAAGACGATGAAGACGATGAAGACGGTGAAGACGATGAAGACGATGAAGACGATGAAGACGATGAAGACGATGAAGACGATGAAGACGATGAAGACGGTGAAGACGGTGAAGACGGTGAAGACGATGAAGACGATGAAGACGATGAAGACGATGAAGACGGTGAAGACGGTGAAGACGGTGAAGACGATGAAGACGATGAAGACGATGAAGACGGTGAAGACGGTGAAGACGGTGAAGACGGTGAAGACGGTGAAGACGGTGAAGACGATGAAGATGGTGAAGACGGTGAAGACGGTGAAGACGATGAAGACGGTGAAGACGATGAAGACGGTGAAGACGATGAAGACGATGAAGACGATGAAGACGGTGAAGACGATGAAGACGGTGAAGACGGTGAAGACGATGAAGACGGTGAAGACGATGAAGACGGTGAAGACGATGAAGACGATGAAGACGGTGAAGACGATGAAGACGGTGAAGACGATGAAGACGGTGAAGACGGTGAAGACGGTGAAGACGATGAAGACGGTGAAGACGATGAAGACGGTGAAGACGCTGAAGACGATACAGACGATGAAGACGGTGAAGTCAGTGAAGACGGTGAAGACGGTGAAGACGGTGAAGAGGGTGAAGACGGTGAAGACGGTGAAGACGATGAAGACGATTATGACGATGAAGACGGTGAAGACGATGAAGACGGTGAAGACGATGAAGACGGTGAAGACGGTGAAGACGGTGAAGACGGTGAAGACGGTGAAGACAGTGAAGACGGTGAAGACGGTGAAGACGGTGAAGACGGTGAAGACGATGAAGACGCTGAAGACGATGAAGACGGTGAAGACGGTGAAGACGGTGAAGACGGTGAAGACGGTGAAGACGATGAAGATGGTGAAGACGGTGAAGACGGTGAAGACGATGAAGACGGTGAAGACGATGAAGACGGTGAAGACGATGAAGACGATGAAGACGATGAAGACGGTGAAGACAGTGAAGACGGTGAAGACGGTGAAGACGGTGAAGACGGTGAAGACGGTGAAGACGGTGAAGACGGTGAAGACGGTGAAGACGATGAAGACGATGAAGACGATGAAGACGGTGAAGACGATGAAGACGATGAAGACGATGAAGACGATGAAGACGATGAAGACGGTGAAGACGGTGAAGACGGTGAAGACGGTGAAGACGATGAAGACGATGAAGACGGTGAAGACGATGAAGACGATGAAGACGATGAAGACGATGAAGACGATGAAGACGATGAAGACGGTGAAGACGGTGAAGACGGTGAAGACGGTGAAGACGGTGAAGACGGTTAAAACGGTGAAGACGGTGAAGACGATGAAGACGATGAAGACGAACGATGAAGAAGATGAAGACGGTGAAGACGGTGAAGACGATGAAGACGGTGAAGACGATGAAGACGGTGAAGACGGTGAAGACGATGAAGACGGTGAAGACGATGAAAACGGTGAAGACGATGAAGACGGTGAAGACGATGAAGACGGTGAAGACGATGAAGACGGTGAAGACGATGAAGACGATGAAGACGGTGAAGACGAACGATGTAGACGATGAAGACGGTGAAGACGATGAAGACGGTGAAGACGATGAAGACGGTGAAGACGATGAAGACGGTGAAGACGATGAAGACGATGAAGACGATAAAGACGATAAAGACGGTGAATACGGTGAAGACGGTGAAGACGATGAAGACGGTGAAGACGGTGAAGACGATGAAGACGGTGAAGACGATGAAGACGGTGAAGACGATGAAGACGGTGAAGACGATGAAGACGGTGAAGACGATGAAGAAGGTGAAGACGATGAAGACGATGAAGACGGTGAAGACGAACGATGAAGACGATGAAGACGGTGAAGACGATGAAGACGGTGAAGACGATGAAGACGGTGAAGACGGTGAAGACGGTGAAGACGGTGAAGACGGTGAAGACGATGAAGACGATGAAGACGATGAAGACGGTGAAGACGATGAAGACGATGGAGACGATGAAGACGATGAAGACGATGAAGACGATGAAGACGATGAAGACGGTGAAGACGGTGAAGACGGTGAAGACGGTGAAGACGGTGAAAACGGTGAAGACGGTGAAGACGATGAAGACGATAAAGACGAACGATGAAGAAGATGAAGACGGTGGAGACGGTGAAGACGATGAAGACGGTGAAGACGATGAAGACGGTGAAGACGGTGAAGACGATGAAGACGGTGAAGACGATGAAAACGGTGAAGACGATGAAGACGGTGAAGACGATGAAGACGATGAAGACGATAAAGACGATAAAGACGGTGAATACGGTGAAGACGGTGAAGACGATGAAGACGGTGAAGACGGTGAAGACGATGAAGACGGTGAAGACGATGAAGACGGTGAAGACGATGAAGACGGTGAAGACGATGAAGACGGTGAAGACGATGAAGAAGGTGAAGACGATGAAGACGATGAAGACGGTGAAGACGAACGATGAAGACGATGAAGACGGTGAAGACGATGAAGACGGTGAAGACGATGAAGACGGTGAAGACGGTGAAGACGGTGAAGACGGTGAAGACGATGAAGACGATGAAGACGATGAAGACGGTGAAGACGATGAAGACGATGAAGACGATGAAGACGATGAAGACGATGAAGACGATGAAGACGGTGAAGACGGTGAAGACGGTGGAGACGATGAAGACGATGAAGACGATGAAGACGATGAAGACGGTGAAGACGGTGAAGACGGTGAAGACGGTGAAGACGGTGAAGACGGTGAAGACGATGAAGACGATGAAGACGAACGATGAAGAAGATGAAGACGGTGAAGACGGTGAAGACGATGAAGACGGTGAAGACGATGAAGACGGTGAAGACGGTGAAGACGATGAAGACGGTGAAGATGATGAAAACGGTGAAGACGATGAAGACGGTGAAGACGATGAAGACGGTGAAGACGATGAAGACGGTGAAGACGATGAAGACGATGAAGACGGTGAAGACGAACGATGAAGACGATGAAGACGGTGAAGACGATGAAGACGGTGAAGACGATGAAGACGGTGAAGACGATGAAGACGGTGAAGACGATGAAGACGGTGAAGACGATGAAGACGATGAAGACGATGAAGACGGTGAAGACGGTGAAGACGATGAAGACGATGAAGACGATGAAGACGGTGAAGACGGTGAAGAGGGTGAAGACGGTGAAGACGGTGAAGACGATGAAGACGATTATGACGATGAAGACGGTGAAGACGATGAAGACGATGAAGACGATGAAGACGATGAAGACGATGAAGACGGTGAAGACGGTGAAGACGGTGAAGACGGTGAAGACGGTGAAGACGGTGAAGACGGTGAAGACGGTGAAGACGGTGAAGACGGTGTAGACGGTGAAGACGGTGAAGACGGTGAAGACGGTGAAGACGATGAAGACGATGAAGACGATGAAGACGGTGAAGACGATGAAGACGATGAAGACGATGAAGACGGTGAAAACGGTGAAGACGATGAAGACGATGAAGACGATGAAGACGGTGAAGACGGTGAAGACGGTGAAGACGGTGAAGACGATGAAGATGGTGAAGACGGTGAAGACGGTGAAGACGATGAAGACGGTGAAGACGATGAAGACGGTGAAGACGATGAAGACGATGAAGACGATGAAGACGGTGAAGACAGTGAAGACGGTGAAGACGGTGAAGACGGTGAAGACGGTGAAGACGGTGAAGACGGTGAAGACGATGAAGACGATGAAGACGATGAAGACGATGAAGACGATGAAGACGGTGAAGACGGTGAAGACGATGAAGACGGTGAAGACGGTGAAGACGGTGAAGACGGTGAAGACGGTGAAGACGGTGAAGACGGTGAAGACGGTGAAGACGGTGAAGACGGTGAAGACGGTGAAGACGATGAAGACGATGAAGACGATGAAGACGGTGAAGACGATGAAGACGATGAAGACGATGAAGACGATGAAGACGATGAAGACGATGAAGACGATGAAGACGGTGAAGACGGTGAAGACGGTGAAGACGATGAAGACGATGAAGACGATGAAGACGATGAAGACGGTGAAGACGGTGAAGACGGTGAAGACGATGAAGACGATGAAGACGATGAAGACGGTGAAGACGGTGAAGACGGTGAAGACGGTGAAGACGGTGAAGACGATGAAGATGGTGAAGACGGTGAAGACGGTGAAGACGATGAAGACGGTGAAGACGATGAAGACGGTGAAGACGATGAAGACGATGAAGACGATGAAGACGGTGAAGACGATGAAGACGGTGAAGACGGTGAAGACGATGAAGACGGTGAAGACGATGAAGACGGTGAAGACGATGAAGACGATGAAGACGGTGAAGACGATGAAGACGGTGAAGACGATGAAGACGGTGAAGACGGTGAAGACGGTGAAGACGATGAAGACGGTGAAGACGATGAAGACGGTGAAGACGCTGAAGACGATACAGACGATGAAGACGGTGAAGTCAGTGAAGACGGTGAAGACGGTGAAGACGGTGAAGAGGGTGAAGACGGTGAAGACGGTGAAGACGATGAAGACGATTATGACGATGAAGACGGTGAAGACGATGAAGACGGTGAAGACGATGAAGACGGTGAAGACGGTGAAGACGGTGAAGACGGTGAAGACGGTGAAGACAGTGAAGACGGTGAAGACGGTGAAGACGGTGAAGACGGTGAAGACGATGAAGACGCTGAAGACGATGAAGACGGTGAAGACGGTGAAGACGGTGAAGACGGTGAAGACGGTGAAGACGATGAAGATGGTGAAGACGGTGAAGACGGTGAAGACGATGAAGACGGTGAAGACGATGAAGACGGTGAAGACGATGAAGACGATGAAGACGATGAAGACGGTGAAGACAGTGAAGACGGTGAAGACGGTGAAGACGGTGAAGACGGTGAAGACGGTGAAGACGGTGAAGACGGTGAAGACGGTGAAGACGATGAAGACGATGAAGACGATGAAGACGGTGAAGACGATGAAGACGATGAAGACGATGAAGACGATGAAGACGATGAAGACGGTGAAGACGGTGAAGACGGTGAAGACGGTGAAGACGATGAAGACGATGAAGACGGTGAAGACGATGAAGACGATGAAGACGATGAAGACGATGAAGACGATGAAGACGATGAAGACGGTGAAGACGGTGAAGACGGTGAAGACGGTGAAGACGGTGAAGACGGTTAAAACGGTGAAGACGGTGAAGACGATGAAGACGATGAAGACGAACGATGAAGAAGATGAAGACGGTGAAGACGGTGAAGACGATGAAGACGGTGAAGACGATGAAGACGGTGAAGACGGTGAAGACGATGAAGACGGTGAAGACGATGAAAACGGTGAAGACGATGAAGACGGTGAAGACGATGAAGACGGTGAAGACGATGAAGACGGTGAAGACGATGAAGACGATGAAGACGGTGAAGACGAACGATGAAGACGATGAAGACGGTGAAGACGATGAAGACGGTGAAGACGATGAAGACGGTGAAGACGATGAAGACGGTGAAGACGATGAAGACGATGAAGACGATAAAGACGATAAAGACGTTGAATACGGTGAAGACGGTGAAGACGATGAAGACGGTGAAGACGGTGAAGACGATGAAGACGGTGAAGACGATGAAGACGGTGAAGACGATGAAGACGGTGAAGACGATGAAGACGGTGAAGACGATGAAGAAGGTGAAGACGATGAAGACGATGAAGACGGTGAAGACGAACGATGAAGACGATGAAGACGGTGAAGACGATGAAGACGGTGAAGACGATGAAGACGGTGAAGACGGTGAAGACGGTGAAGACGGTGAAGACGATGAAGACGATGAAGACGATGAAGACGGTGAAGACGATGAAGACGATGAAGACGATGAAGACGATGAAGACGATGAAGACGATGAAGACGATGAAGACGGTGAAGACGGTGAAGACGGTGAAGACGGTGAAGACGGTGAAAACGGTGAAGACGGTGAAGACGATGAAGACGATAAAGACGAACGATGAAGAAGATGAAGACGGTGAAGACGGTGAAGACGATGAAGACGGTGAAGACGATGAAGACGGTGAAGACGGTGAAGACGATGAAGACGGTGAAGACGATGAAAACGGTGAAGACGATGAAGACGGTGAAGACGATGAAGACGATGAAGACGATAAAGACGATAAAGACGGTGAATACGGTGAAGACGGTGAAGACGATGAAGACGGTGAAGACGGTGAAGACGATGAAGACGGTGAAGACGATGAAGACGGTGAAGACGATGAAGACGGTGAAGACGATGAAGACGGTGAAGACGATGAAGAAGGTGAAGACGATGAAGACGATGAAGACGGTGAAGACGAACGATGAAGACGATGAAGACGGTGAAGACGATGAAGACGGTGAAGACGATGAAGACGGTGAAGACGGTGAAGACGGTGAAGACGGTGAAGACGATGAAGACGATGAAGACGATGAAGACGGTGAAGACGATGAAGACGATGAAGACGATGAAGACGATGAAGACGATGAAGACGATGAAGACGGTGAAGACGGTGAAGACGGTGGAGACGATGAAGACGATGAAGACGATGAAGACGATGAAGACGGTGAAGACGGTGAAGACGGTGAAGACGGTGAAGACGGTGAAGACGGTGAAGACGATGAAGACGATGAAGACGAACGATGAAGAAGATGAAGACGGTGAAGACGATGAAGACGGTGAAGACGGTGAAGACGATGAAGACGGTGAAGACGATGAAAACAGTGAAGACGATGAAGACGGTGAAGACGATGAAGACGGTGAAGACGATGAAGACGGTGAAGACGATGAAGACGATGAAGACGGTGAAGACGAACGATGAAGACGATGAAGACGGTGAAGACGATGAAGACGGTGAAGACGATGAAGACGGTGAAGACGATGAAGACGGTGAAGACGATGAAGACGATGAAGACGATAAAGACGATAAAGACGGTGAATACGGTGAAGACGGTGAAGACGATGAAGACGGTGAAGACGGTGAAGACGATGAAGACGGTGAAGACGATGAAGACGGTGAAGACGATGAAGACGGTGAAGACGATGAAGACGGTGAAGACGATGAAGAAGGTGAAGACGATGAAGACGATGAAGACGGTGAAGACGAACGATGAAGACGATGAAGACGGTGAAGACGATGAAGACGGTGAAGACGATGAAGACGGTGAAGACGATGAAGACGGTGAAGACGGTGAAGACGATGAAGACGGTGAAGACGATGAAGACTGTGAAGACGGTGAAGACGATCGATGAAGACGGTGAAGACGATGAAGACGGTGAAGACGATGAAGACGGTGAAGACGATGAAGACGGTGAAGACCATGAAGACGATGAAGACGAACGATGAAGACGGTGAAGACGGTGAAGACGGTGAAGACGGTGAAGACGATGAAGACGATGAAGACGGTGAAGACGATGAAGACGGTGAAGACGATGAAGACGATGAAGACGGTGAAGACGAACGATGAAGACGATGAAGACGGTGAAGACGATGAAGACGATGAAGACGGTGAAGACGAACGATGAAGACGATGAAGACGATGAAGACGGTGAAGACGGTGAAGACGGTGAAGACGATGAAGACGATGAAGACGATGAAGACGATGAAGACGATGAAGACGGTGAAGACGATGAAGACGATGAAGACGATGAAGACGATGAAGACGATGAAGACGATGAAGACGATGAAGACGGTGAAGACGGTGAAGACGGTAAAGACGGTGAAGACGATGAAGACGATAAAGACGATAAAGACGGTGAATACGGTGAAGACGGTGAAGACGATAAAGACGGTGAAGACGATGAAGACGATGAAGACGATGAAGACGGTGAAGACGAACGATGAAGACGATGAAGACGGTGAAGACGATGAAGACGATGAAGACGGTGAAGACGAACGATGAAGACGATGAAGACGGTGAAGACGATGAAGACGATGAAGACGGTGAAGACGATGAAGACGGTGAAGACGATGAAGACGGTGAAGACGATAAAGACGGTGAAGACGATGAAGACGATGAAGACGGTGAAGACGAACGATGAAGACGATGAAGACGGTGAAGACGGTGAAGACGATGAAGACGATGAAGACGATGAAGACGATGAAGACGATGAAGACGGTGAAGACGATGAAGACGATGAAGACGATGAAGACGATGAAAACGATGAAGACGATGAAGACGGTGAAGACGGTGAAGACGGTGAAGACGATGAAGACGATGAAGACGATGAAGACGGTGAAGACGATGAAGACGATGAAGACGATGAAGACGATGAAAACGATGAAGACGATGAAGACGGTGAAGACGGTGAAGACGGTGAAGACGATGAAGACGATGAAGACGATGAAGACGGTGAAGACGATGAAGACGATGAAGACGGTGAAGACGATGAAGACGGTGAAGACGATGAAGACGATGAAGACGGTGAAGACGAACGATGAAAACGATGAAGACGGTGAAGACGGTGAAGACGATGAAGACGATGAAGACGATGAAGACGATGAAGACGGTGAAGACGATGAAGACGATGAAGACGATGAAGGCGATGAAGACGATGAAGACGATGAAGACGGTGAAGACGGTGAAGACGGTGAAGACGATGAAGACGATGAAGACGATGAAGACGGTGAAGACGATGAAGACGATGAAGACGATGAAGACGATGAAGACGATGAAGACGGTGAAGACGGTGAAGACGGTGAAGACGGTGAAGACGGTGAAGACGGTGAAGACGGTGAAGACGGTGAAGACGGTGAAGACGGTGAAGACGGTGAAGGCGGTGAAGACGGTGAAGACGGTGAAGACGGTGAAGACGGTGAAGACGATGAAGACGATGAAGACGATGAAGACGGTGAAGACGATGAAGACGGTGAAGACGGTGAAGACGGTGTAGACGATGAAGACGATGAAGACGATGAAGACGATGAAGACGGTGAAGACGGTGAAGACGGTGAAGACGGTGAAGACGGTGAAGACGGTGAAGACGATGAAGACGGTGAAGACGGTGAAGACGGTGAAGACGATGAAGACGATGAAGACGAACGATGAAGAAGATGAAGACGGTGAAGACGGTGAAGACGATGAAGACGGTGAAGACGATGAAGACGGTGAAGACGGTGAAGACGATGAAGACGGTGAAGACGATGAAAACGGTGAAGACGATGAAGACGGTGAAGACGATGAAGACGGTGAAGACGATGAAGACGGTGAAGACGATGAAGACGATGAAGACGGTGAAGACGAACGATGAAGACGATGAAGACGGTGAAGACGATGAAGACGGTGAAGACGATGAAGACGGTGAAGACGATGAAGACGGTGAAGACGATGAAGACGGTGAAGACGATGAAGACGGTGAAGACGATAAAGACGATAAAGACGGTGAATACGGTGAAGACGGTGAAGACGATGAAGACGGTGAAGACGGTGAAGACGATGAAGACGGTGAAGACGATGAAGACGGTGAAGACGGTGAAGACGAACGATGAAGACGGTGAAGACGATGAAGACGGTGCAGACGATGAAGACGGTGAAGACGATGAAGACGGTGAAGACGATGAAGACGTTGAAGACGATGAAGACGGTGAAGACGATGAAGACGATGAAGACGGTGAAGACGGTGAAGACGATGAAGACGAACGATGAAGAAGATGAAGACGGTGAAGACGGTGAAGACGATGAAGACGGTGAAGACGATGAAGACGGTGAAGACGGTGAAGACGATGAAGACGGTGAAGACGATGAAGACGGTGAAGACGATGAAGACGGTGAAGACGATGAAGACGGTGAAGACGATGAAGACGGTGAAGACGATGAAGACGATGAAGACGGTGAAGACGAACGATGAAGACGATGAAGACGGTGAAGACGATGAAGACGGTGAAGACGATGAAGACGGTGAAGACGATGAAGACGGTGAAGACGATGAAGACTGTGAAGACGGTGAAGACGATCGATGAAGACGGTGAAGACGATGAAGACGGTGAAGACGATGAAGACGGTGAAGACGATGAAGACGGTGAAGACGATGAAGACGGTGAAGACGATGAAGACGATGAAGACGAACGATGAAGACGGTGAAGACGGTGAAGACGGTGAAGACGGTGAAGACGATGAAGACGATGAAGACGATGAAGACGATGAAGACGATGAAGACGGTGAAGACGATGAAGACGATGAAGACGGTGAAGACGAACGATGAAGACGATGAAGACGGTGAAGACGATGAAGACGATGAAGACGGTGAAGACGATGAAGACGGTGAAGACGATGAAGACGGTGAAGACGATGAAGACGGTGAAGACGATGAAGACGATGAAGACGGTGAAGACGAACGATGAAGACGATGAAGACGGTGAAGACGGTGAAGACGATGAAGACGATGAAGACGATGAAGACGATGAAGACGGTGAAGACGATGAAGACGATGAAGACGATGAAGACGATGAAGACGATGAAGACGATGAAGACGGTGAAGACGGTGAAGACGGTGAAGACGATGAAGACGATGAAGACGATGAAGACGGTGAAGACGATGAAGACGATGAAGATGATGAAGACGATGAAGACGATGAAGACGGTGAAGACGGTGAAGACGGTGAAGACGGTGAAGACGGTGAAGACGGTGAAGACGGTGAAGACGGTGAAGACGGTGAAGACGGTGAAGACGGTGAAGACGGTGAAGACGGTGAAGACGATGAAGACGATGAAGACGATGAAGACGGTGAAGACGATGAAGACGATGAAGACGATGAAGACGATGAAGACGATGAAGACGATGAAGACGGTGAAGACGGTGAAGACGGTGAAGACGATGAAGACGATGAAGACGATGAAGACGATGAAGACGGTGAAGACGGTGAAGACGGTGAAGACGGTGAAGACGGTGAAGACGGTGAAGACGATGAAGACGATGAAGACGAACGATGAAGAAGATGAAGACGGTGAAGACGGTGAAGACGATGAAGACGGTGAAGACGATGAAGACGGTGAAGACGGTGAAGACGGTGAAGACGATGAAGACGGTGAAGACGATGAAAACGGTGAAGACGATGAAGACGGTGAAGACGATGAAGACGGTGAAGACGATGAAGACGGTGAAGACGGTGAAGACGATGAAGACGATGAAGACGGTGAAGACGAACGATGAAGACGATGAAGACGGTGAAGACGATGAAGACGGTGAAGACGATGAAGACGGTGAAGACGATGAAGACGGTGAAGACGATGAAGACGATGAAGACGATAAAGACGATAAAGACGGTGAATACGGTGAAGACGGTGAAGACGATGAAGACGGTGAAGACGGTGAAGACGATGAAGACGGTGAAGACGATGAAGACGGTGAAGACGATGAAGACGGTGAAGATGGTGAAGCCGAACGATGAAGACGATGAAGACGGTGAAGACGATGAAGACGGTGAAGACGATGAAGACGGTGAAGACGGTGAAGACGATGAAGACGGTGAAAAAGATGAAGACTGTGAAGACGGTGAAGACGATCGATGAAGACGGTGAAGACGATGAAGACGGTGAAGACGATGAAGACGGTGAAGACCATGAAGACGATGAAGACGAACGATGAAGACGGTGAAGACGGTGAAGACGGTGAAGACGGTGAAGACGGTGAAGACGGTGAAGACGATGAAGACGGTGAAGACGATGAAGACGGTGAAGACGATGAAGACGATGAAGACGGTGAAGACGAACGATGAAGACGATGAAGACGGTGAAGACGATGAAGACGATGAAGACGGTGAAGACGAACGATGAAGACGATGAAGACGATGAAGACGGTGAAGACGGTGAAGACGGTGAAGACGATGAAGACGATGAAGACGATGAAGACGATGAAGACGGTGAAGACGATGAAGACGATGAAGACGATGAAGACGATGAAGACGATGAAGACGGTGAAGACGGTGAAGACGGTAAAGACGGTGAAGACGATGAAGACGATAAAGACGATAAAGACGGTGAATACGGTGAAGACGGTGAAGACGATGAAGACGGTGAAGACGGTGAAGACGATGAAGACGGTGAAGACGATGAAGACGGTGAAGACGATGAAGACGGTGAAGACGATGAAGACGATGAAGACGGTGAAGACGGTGAAGACGATGAAGACGAACGATGAAGACGATGAAGACGGTGAAGACGATGAAGACGATGAAGACGGTGAAGACGAACGATGAAGACGATGAAGACGATGAAGACGGTGAAGACGGTGAAGACGGTGAAGACGATGAAGACGATGAAGACGATGAAGACGATGAAGACGGTGAAGACGATGAAGACGATGAAGACGATGAAGACGATGAAGACGATGAAGACGGTGAAGACGGTGAAGACGGTAAAGACGGTGAAGACGATGAAGACGATAAAGACGATAAAGACGGTGAATACGGTGAAAACGGTGAAGACGATGAAGACGGTGAAGACGGTGAAGACGATGAAGACGGTGAAGACGATGAAGACGGTGAAGACGATGAAGACGGTGAAGACGATGAAGACGATGAAGACGGTGAAGACGGTGAAGACGATGAAGACGAACGATGAAGAAGATGAAGACGGTGAAGACGGTGAAGACGATGAAGACGGTGAAGACGATGAAGACGGTGAAGACGGTGAAGACGATGAAGACGGTGAAGACGATGAAGACGGTGAAGACGATGAAGACGGTGAAGACGATGAAGACGGTGAAGACGATGAAGACGGTGAAGACGATGAAGACGATGAAGACGGTGAAGACGAACGATGAAGACGATGAAGACGGTGAAGACGATGAAGACGGTGAAGACGATGAAGAAGGTGAAGACGATGAAGACGGTGAAGACGATGAAGACTGTGAAGACGGTGAAGACGATCGATGAAGACGGTGAAGACGATGAAGACGGTGAAGACGGTGAAGACGGTGAAGACGGTGAAGACGATGAAGACGATGAAGACGATGAAGACGATGAAGACGATGAAGACGGTGAAGACGGTGAAGACGATGAAGACGGTGAAGACGGTGAAGACGGTGAAGACGGTGAAGACGGTGAAGACGGTGAAGACGGTGAAGACGGTGAAGACGGTGAAGACGGTGAAGACGGTGAAGACGATGAAGACGATGAAGACGATGAAGACGGTGAAGACGATGAAGACGATGAAGACGATGAAGACGATGAAGACGATGAAGACGATGAAGACGATGAAGACGGTGAAGACGGTGAAGACGGTGAAGACGATGAAGACGATGAAGACGATGAAGACGATGAAGACGATGAAGACGATGAAGACGATGAAGACGATGAAGACGGTGAAGACGGTGAAGACGGTGAAGACGGTGAAGACGGTGAAAACGGTGAAGACGGTGAAGACGATGAAGACGATAAAGACGAACGATGAAGAAGATGAAGACGGTGAAGACGGTGAAGACGATGAAGACGGTGAAGACGATGAAGACGGTGAAGACGGTGAAGACGATGAAGACGGTGAAGACGATGAAAACGGTGAAGACGATGAAGACGGTGAAGACGATGAAGACGATGAAGACGATAAAGACGATAAAGACGGTGAATACGGTGAAGACGGTGAAGACGATGAAGACGGTGAAGACGGTGAAGACGATGAAGACGGTGAAGACGATGAAGACGGTGAAGACGATGAAGACGGTGAAGACGATGAAGACGGTGAAGACGATGAAGAAGGTGAAGACGATAAAGACGATGAAGACGGTGAAGACGAACGATGAAGACGATGAAGACGGTGAAGACGATGAAGACGGTGAAGACGATGAAGACGGTGAAGACGGTGAAGACGGTGAAGACGGTGAAGACGATGAAGACGATGAAGACGATGAAGACGGTGAAGACGATGAAGACGATGAAGACGATGAAGACGATGAAGACGATGAAGACGATGAAGACGGTGAAGACGGTGAAGACGGTGGAGACGATGAAGACGATGAAGACGATGAAGACGATGAAGACGGTGAAGACGGTGAAGACGGTGAAGACGGTGAAGACGGTGAAGACGGTGAAGACGATGAAGACGATGAAGACGAACGATGAAGAAGATGAAGACGGTGAAGACGATTAAGACGGTGAAGACGGTGAAGACGATGAAGACGGTGAAGACGATGAAAACAGTGAAGACGATGAAGACGGTGAAGACGATGAAGACGGTGAAGACGATGAAGACGGTGAAGACGATGAAGACGATGAAGACGGTGAAGACGAACGATGAAGACGATGAAGACGGTGAAGACGATGAAGACGGTGAAGACGATGAAGACGGTGAAGACGATGAAGACGGTGAAGACGATGAAGACGATGAAGACGATAAAGACGATAAAGACGGTGAATACGGTGAAGACGGTGAAGACGATGAAGACGGTGAAGACGGTGAAGACGATGAAGACGGTGAAGACGATGAAGACGGTGAAGACGATGAAGACGGTGAAGACGATGAAGACGGTGAAGACGATGAAGAAGGTGAAGACGATGAAGACGATGAAGACGGTGAAGACGAACGATGAAGACGATGAAGACGGTGAAGACGATGAAGACGGTGAAGACGATGAAGACGGTGAAGACGATGAAGACGGTGAAGACGGTGAAGACGATGAAGACGGTGAAGACGATGAAGACTGTGAAGACGGTGAAGACGATCGATGAAGACGGTGAAGACGATGAAGACGGTGAAGACGATGAAGACGGTGAAGACGATGAAGACGGTGAAGACCATGAAGACGATGAAGACGAACGATGAAGACGGTGAAGACGGTGAAGACGGTGAAGACGGTGAAGACGATGAAGACGATGAAGACGGTGAAGACGATGAAGACGGTGAAGACGATGAAGACGATGAAGACGGTGAAGACGAACGATGAAGACGATGAAGACGGTGAAGACGATGAAGACGATGAAGACGGTGAAGACGAACGATGAAGACGATGAAGACGATGAAGACGGTGAAGACGGTGAAGACGGTGAAGACGATGAAGACGATGAAGACGATGAAGACGATGAAGACGATGAAGACGGTGAAGACGATGAAGACGATGAAGACGATGAAGACGATGAAGACGATGAAGACGATGAAGACGATGAAGACGGTGAAGACGGTGAAGACGGTAAAGACGGTGAAGACGATGAAGACGATAAAGACGATAAAGACGGTGAATACGGTGAAGACGGTGAAGACGATAAAGACGGTGAAGACGATGAAGACGATGAAGACGATGAAGACGGTGAAGACGAACGATGAAGACGATGAAGACGGTGAAGACGATGAAGACGATGAAGACGGTGAAGACGAACGATGAAGACGATGAAGACGGTGAAGACGATGAAGACGATGAAGACGGTGAAGACGATGAAGACGGTGAAGACGATGAAGACGGTGAAGACGATAAAGACGGTGAAGACGATGAAGACGATGAAGACGGTGAAGACGAACGATGAAGACGATGAAGACGGTGAAGACGGTGAAGACGATGAAGACGATGAAGACGATGAAGACGATGAAGACGATGAAGACGGTGAAGACGATGAAGACGATGAAGACGATGAAGACGATGAAAACGATGAAGACGATGAAGACGGTGAAGACGGTGAAGACGGTGAAGACGATGAAGACGATGAAGACGATGAAGACGGTGAAGACGATGAAGACGATGAAGACGATGAAGACGATGAAAACGATGAAGACGATGAAGACGGTGAAGACGGTGAAGACGGTGAAGACGATGAAGACGATGAAGACGATGAAGACGGTGAAGACGATGAAGACGATGAAGACGGTGAAGACGATGAAGACGGTGAAGACGATGAAGACGATGAAGACGGTGAAGACGAACGATGAAAACGATGAAGACAGTGAAGACGGTGAAGACGATGAAGACGATGAAGACGATGAAGACGATGAAGACGGTGAAGACGATGAAGACGATGAAGACGATGAAGGCGATGAAGACGATGAAGACGATGAAGACGGTGAAGACGGTGAAGACGGTGAAGACGATGAAGACGATGAAGACGATGAAGACGGTGAAGACGATGAAGACGATGAAGACGATGAAGACGATGAAGACGATGAAGACGGTGAAGACGGTGAAGACGGTGAAGACGGTGAAGACGGTGAAGACGGTGAAGACGGTGAAGACGGTGAAGACGGTGAAGACGGTGAAGACGGTGAAGGCGGTGAAGACGGTGAAGACGGTGAAGACGGTGAAGACGGTGAAGACGATGAAGACGATGAAGACGATGAAGACGGTGAAGACGATGAAGACGGTGAAGACGGTGAAGACGGTGTAGACGATGAAGACGATGAAGACGATGAAGACGATGAAGACGGTGAAGACGGTGAAGACGGTGAAGACGGTGAAGACGGTGAAGACGGTGAAGACGATGAAGACGGTGAAGACGGTGAAGACGGTGAAGACGATGAAGACGATGAAGACGAACGATGAAGAAGATGAAGACGGTGAAGACGGTGAAGACGATGAAGACGGTGAAGACGATGAAGACGGTGAAGACGGTGAAGACGATGAAGACGGTGAAGACGATGAAAACGGTGAAGACGATGAAGACGGTGAAGACGATGAAGACGGTGAAGACGATGAAGACGGTGAAGACGATGAAGACGATGAAGACGGTGAAGACGAACGATGAAGACGATGAAGACGGTGAAGACGATGAAGACGGTGAAGACGATGAAGACGGTGAAGACGATGAAGACGGTGAAGACGATGAAGACGGTGAAGACGATGAAGACGGTGAAGACGATAAAGACGATAAAGACGGTGAATACGGTGAAGACGGTGAAGACGATGAAGACGGTGAAGACGGTGAAGACGATGAAGACGGTGAAGACGATGAAGACGGTGAAGACGGTGAAGACGAACGATGAAGACGGTGAAGACGATGAAGACGGTGCAGACGATGAAGACGGTGAAGACGATGAAGACGGTGAAGACGATGAAGACGTTGAAGACGATGAAGACGGTGAAGACGATGAAGACGATGAAGACGGTGAAGACGGTGAAGACGATGAAGACGAACGATGAAGAAGATGAAGACGGTGAAGACGGTGAAGACGATGAAGACGGTGAAGACGATGAAGACGGTGAAGACGGTGAAGACGATGAAGACGGTGAAGACGATGAAGACGGTGAAGACGATGAAGACGGTGAAGACGATGAAGACGGTGAAGACGATGAAGACGGTGAAGACGATGAAGACGATGAAGACGGTGAAGACGAACGATGAAGACGATGAAGACGGTGAAGACGATGAAGACGGTGAAGACGATGAAGACGGTGAAGACGATGAAGACGGTGAAGACGATGAAGACTGTGAAGACGGTGAAGACGATCGATGAAGACGGTGAAGACGATGAAGACGGTGAAGACGATGAAGACGGTGAAGACGATGAAGACGGTGAAGACGATGAAGACGGTGAAGACGATGAAGACGGTGAAGACGATGAAGACGATGAAGACGAACGATGAAGACGGTGAAGACGGTGAAGACGGTGAAGACGGTGAAGACGATGAAGACGATGAAGACGATGAAGACGGTGAAGACGATGAAGACGATGAAGACGGTGAAGACGATGAAGACGGTGAAGACGATGAAGACGGTGAAGACGATGAAGACGGTGAAGACGATGAAGACGATGAAGACGGTGAAGACGAACGATGAAGACGATGAAGACGGTGAAGACGGTGAAGACGATGAAGACGATGAAGACGATGAAGACGATGAAGACGGTGAAGACGATGAAGACGATGAAGACGATGAAGACGATGAAGACGATGAAGACGATGAAGACGGTGAAGACGGTGAAGACGGTGAAGACGATGAAGACGATGAAGACGATGAAGACGGTGAAGACGATGAAGACGATGAAGATGATGAAGACGATGAAGACGATGAAGACGGTGAAGACGGTGAAGACGGTGAAGACGGTGAAGACGGTGAAGACGGTGAAGACGGTGAAGACGGTGAAGACGGTGAAGACGGTGAAGACGGTGAAGACGGTGAAGACGGTGAAGACGATGAAGACGATGAAGACGATGAAGACGGTGAAGACGATGAAGACGATGAAGACGATGAAGACGATGAAGACGATGAAGACGATGAAGACGGTGAAGACGGTGAAGACGGTGAAGACGATGAAGACGATGAAGACGATGAAGACGATGAAGACGGTGAAGACGGTGAAGACGGTGAAGACGGTGAAGACGGTGAAGACGGTGAAGACGATGAAGACGATGAAGACGAACGATGAAGAAGATGAAGACGGTGAAGACGGTGAAGACGATGAAGACGGTGAAGACGATGAAGACGGTGAAGACGGTGAAGACGGTGAAGACGATGAAGACGGTGAAGACGATGAAAACGGTGAAGACGATGAAGACGGTGAAGACGATGAAGACGGTGAAGACGATGAAGACGGTGAAGACGGTGAAGACGATGAAGACGATGAAGACGGTGAAGACGAACGATGAAGACGATGAAGACGGTGAAGACGATGAAGACGGTGAAGACGATTAAGACGGTGAAGACGATGAAGACGGTGAAGACGATGAAGACGATGAAGACGATAAAGACGATAAAGACGGTGAATACGGTGAAGACGGTGAAGACGATGAAGACGGTGAAGACGGTGAAGACGATGAAGACGGTGAAGACGATGAAGACGGTGAAGACGATGAAGACGGTGAAGATGGTGAAGCCGAACGATGAAGACGATGAAGACGGTGAAGACGATGAAGACGGTGAAGACGATGAAGACGGTGAAGACGGTGAAGACGATGAAGACGGTGAAAAAGATGAAGACTGTGAAGACGGTGAAGACGATCGATGAAGACGGTGAAGACGATGAAGACGGTGAAGACGATGAAGACGGTGAAGACCATGAAGACGATGAAGACGAACGATGAAGACGGTGAAGACGGTGAAGACGGTGAAGACGGTGAAGACGGTGAAGACGGTGAAGACGATGAAGACGGTGAAGACGATGAAGACGGTGAAGACGATGAAGACGATGAAGACGGTGAAGACGAACGATGAAGACGATGAAGACGGTGAAGACGATGAAGACGATGAAGACGGTGAAGACGAACGATGAAGACGATGAAGACGATGAAGACGGTGAAGACGGTGAAGACGGTGAAGACGATGAAGACGATGAAGACGATGAAGACGATGAAGACGGTGAAGACGATGAAGACGATGAAGACGATGAAGACGATGAAGACGATGAAGACGGTGAAGACGGTGAAGACGGTAAAGACGGTGAAGACGATGAAGACGATAAAGACGATAAAGACGGTGAATACGGTGAAGACGGTGAAGACGATGAAGACGGTGAAGACGGTGAAGACGATGAAGACGGTGAAGACGATGAAGACGGTGAAGACGATGAAGACGGTGAAGACGATGAAGACGATGAAGACGGTGAAGACGGTGAAGACGATGAAGACGAACGATGAAGACGATGAAGACGGTGAAGACGATGAAGACGATGAAGACGGTGAAGACGAACGATGAAGACGATGAAGACGATGAAGACGGTGAAGACGGTGAAGACGGTGAAGACGATGAAGACGATGAAGACGATGAAGACGATGAAGACGGTGAAGACGATGAAGACGATGAAGACGATGAAGACGATGAAGACGATGAAGACGATGAAGACGGTGAAGACGATGAAGACGGTGAAGACGATGAAGACGGTGAAGACCATGAAGACGATGAAGACGAACGATGAAGACGGTGAAGACGGTGAAGACGGTGAAGACGGTGAAGACGATGAAGACGATGAAGACCGTGAAGACGATGAAGACGGTGAAGACGATGAAGACGATGAAGACGGTGAAGACGAACGATGAAGACGATGAAGACGGTGAAGACGATGAAGACGATGAAGACGGTGAAGACGATGAAGACGGTGAAGACGGTGAAGACGATGAAGACGGTGAAGACGATGAAGACGATGAAGACGGTGAAGACGGTGAAGACGATGAAGACGGTGAAGACGATGAAGACGATGAAGACGAACGATGAAGACGGTGAAGACGGTGAAGACGGTGAAGACGGTGAAGACGATGAAGACGATGAAGACGATGAAGACGATGAAGACGGTGAAGACGATGAAGACGATGAAGACGGTGAAGACGAGGTTAGGGTTAGGGTTAGGGTTAGGGTTAGGGTTAGGGTTAGGGTTAGGGTTAGGGTTAGGGTTAGGGTTAGGGTTAGGGTTAGGGTTAGGGTTAGGGTTAGGGTTAGGGTTAGGGTTAGGGTTAGGGTTAGGGTTAGGGT